>JANHAO010027526.1:0-10831 GCA_026873985.1 Saraca asoca | reverse complement strand
TTTTCATATGAAAATAAGTACTCATAATATTAAATAACATGACATAACAAATAATAAGCTGGAAATCGAGCTTGACACGTGTGTTAAAATAGAGAATGCGTGTCTGAACTTTTTAAAATTATGGACATGGCCCGGAATCGAACTTGACACGGGTGTCGAAATAGGAAACGGGTGTCTGAACTTTTTGAAATTACGGACACGGCCCCAACACGTTTCTGACACGAGGACACGGCTGTTATATAAAGTGTTGGTGCATCGTAGCTCTCAGCATATGAGCTCGAACTCTTTTGGGCATGGCCCCATTCAGCCAAAGACCTATCGCAGTTGAACATAACAACAATATGCAACTTGCACCGTCATTCTGCAAGAGCAGCCATCGAGTGCCATCCGCAGTAGGCAATATGCGACAGTCAGTCTATAACACCCTAGATAGTCATGTATAATTAATGCTTGATGTAACATAGATACAATAAACTTAGTTCCATTTGTACCCCTCCATATTTCTATAAATGGGGGGCTAAGATCACCATAAAAGAAGGAGACGCCTTGTAATATTAAGACTCTATAAGATCATTACCAGATCAATACATTACCATAGACGTAGGGTCTGATGCCATCCGGATTTGGCCGAACCATGCCCTTGTGTCTTCCTACTGCTCTTCCCTCCTTTCTTGTTGATTTCCTACTTTAGAACTAGTTAGCAGTTTAACATCCCAACAGAATCCTTCCATTGGCTAAAGTTTGGCTCAATACCAAAATCCCCTGTCAACAGTTTGCTTAGTTATTTGTTTGGGTGTTTAGTTGGGCTTGTTTAGGATTTGAACATAGCCCATTTTGGAGCTTAATTGTTATGAGGGGAGGCATGTTTCCCTCAATCATTCAGATTAGATGAATTGAGAAAATGAAAAGTGTTTCTTCTTTGAGCAAAATGCTCTCCGTAGATTCTTGTTGAACTTGAAGACTTATCAACGAGGTTACTCTTTGTGGCATCTAATTTCATCACTTATCACTCTCCTTCTTCCTATCAAGAGTATGGTGTGAATATCCTTCTTTTTCTTCCAATTTTGGTATTGAATTTGCTGAATTGGGGATAGATTCATAGGCATCTTCAATGAAGATCACATCAGTTTGGTATCAAAGCTTTGCTCTTCCAATTCAAGTGATATCACTTCATTTTTCCCATGTTTTTTCTTTATTTTTCCTTCTAATTTCATGCTACATATCTCTGACTTTTTGTATACATTTTTTAGCAAAATTTCTTGATCAATTGGTGTCCAATTGAGTTGCAAGTGTTGCTAAATTTTTCTGTTGAAGTTGATTGCTTTTTGCTATTGTTTTTGTGTCAATTTTTTTTTTTGGCATTTTTTGCATCAATTTTTTGCAAAAAAATTTTGTGATTTTGTTGCACTAAGTGTTTGATGTTAGCTTTGATTGAGTAAATTTTTTTTGGTTAATTTGCTTTATTTCAATTTCATTTCCTTGCTTGTTCTGTGAAGGTTCTATTGAAATTTCTACATGTTCTTTGTTGCATTCCAAGTGTTTGTTAGTTTGCTTTAATGTCTATTTTCTTTGTTCTTGTGTGTCAACTTGTGTGGGACTGAATTGCATAACATTTGGTGTCCCCTGCTTCTTCCCTACTAGCCAAAACTTTGGCCTACATTTTCTAGAATTTTGGTTATTGTCCTTGCTTGGTTTTTTATTGTGTTTTGCACCTTAGCATATTCATTTTGAGTACACATATTTTGGAATTGATTTGTACCAATTATGCCTGAATTTAAGTGTCTCTGCACTACTCAAAAAAAATTTCAAAGTGCTAAAACACAAAAAAAAAATTCTAGACATCACCTACATTGTTGAGAAAAATCAAAAGAGAAGTGAAGAAACAAAAGTAGAAAGGCAAAAACAAAGAAAAGAAATAAATGAAACAAAGAAAAACAAGAAAGAATCAAACAAAAGATTAAAAGAAAATCATAAGAAAAAAAGAACAAGTGATGTCCAACTAAGAGAAATTTTTTGCAACTTTTTGAGCAAAGTCCTAGCCCATCTAAAGAGTTATTTTGAGTTAATTTCCTTTGTGATTAATTTGAATATGTTTTTGTTAGATTGCATAATCAAAATACAAGCTTAGAAATCAATTTGTGGTGAAATTGCTTGGAGTTTTCCCCTATTTTTCCTTGAAATCCTCTAAAAATTTTCTGTAATTTTTTTTTAAATTTTCCCTTGTTTGGCCAAAAGTCTCCTTCCTATTCTTGTTCAATTCCTTTTGTGTCTCTTGCTTATTCCTTGCTTCTTTGTATTGTTGGTTCATGCTACATTTTAGTGACTTGAGTGTTGAGTGATTTTGATTGCTACTTTGTGTAAACTCCAAGGTTTATCACTTAGTTCTCATAGGACACAAAGGAGATGACTAGAGTGGTAAAGTGTGTGAGCATCATTGAGTGTAAAAGCTAAATTGCATGAACAAAACACAAGTGGAGTGATCAAAACACTTGAAAGGGTGTGAATTGGTGAGGTCCATATCTCTCTTAACATTTGTTTTGCAGAATTTTATTTGTGCTCAAAGATGAAAGGTAATGGATCACAACTCAATGAAATCATGCTCACTCTAAAAGAAATGCAACAATGTTATGGGTAAAATCCAATCTCGTAAAGTAGATAGGCAGAGGCTCAACAAAAGTTGAGTCCAAGCAAAAGAAGTCCAATTCGCTAAGGTTTCCTAGTAGGACCACCTCACTAATTGTGAGGTCGAGATGCAATAAAACCAAAGGCTAGAGGTCCAGCTCGTCAAGAAATGAACTACCCGACTTGAGCTCACCTTGCCAAGTGCAAGTTTGACCTCACTAACTGAAGGCCAGCAATGACCCTGAGCCAAAAATAGCTCGTGAGATGCAACACATCACCTGGATGAAAGCTCAATGAGATGGAGCACCAAACAAGCTTACGTCAGCTTACAGACAAGGACTCACCCATAGAAAGCAACCTGCAGAAGTGGATTTGCAGGAGTCTATATTATCTTGTACATTTAATGTTTGATGTAACTTATTAACATACAAAATTACATTTGTAACCTCCCAGATTCTATAAATAGGGGAAGGAGGATCTTTGTATAGCAAGATAGAGAAAACTATACTGAAACTCTGTCGAATTTCCTTCAGATTAATAAAAGTTACCATGGATGTAGGGACCAGTACTGCCTGGTTTTAGATGAACCATATTAAAAATATCACATGCCATTGTTGTTCTTCCTCTTCACCATCTTCATTATCTTCCTAATCTCTCATTTTGTTCACTAGAAAACAATTTAGGGTTCAAGAACTAATCTTAGTCGATAGGAATTTGGTAGAACCAAATTTCACTGTCAACATTTTGGTGCCAGAGGAAGGGCCCATCTACTTTCAAATTTCTTGATTTCTTTTCTATATAACTACAATGGTAAGAGGAAGAATCACTAGGAGTTCAAACAGTCTAGTCATTTAGCCAACAGACACTCCCATTGCTGAAACTCATCACCAACCTACTACTGCCCCTGAAATCGAAGAGGCACAAACACCTCACCAACCCTAGTCAGTGCTTGATAACATGGTAAGAGAGTTGGCTGAAGCTATTAAAGTGCTGGCACAAGCATAGACCTAGGGTGCACAAAGGCAAAAGGAGATCATAGCACAACTCCAGTAGCTATGTGAAGAAGACCAAAAAGAGACTTGTGAGGATTATGATAGCCAGTGATCTAGAGGCTTGCAACAAGCTGAGAGCTCGAATAAGACTAGCCAAAAGGGGAAGAAGAATTAACAATTCTCTGGCTTGCAATTGAAAATGCAGGACCAATTGATGAAAGAAGTGCTACAACGGCTAAAACAATTAGAGGAACACTCTTAAGCTCAAAACAAGCAAACTCACAACAAGGAGAGCTCGCCATTCTCTATAAAGATTGAAATGTAGCATCTCCTTTAGAAACTCAAAGTCCTCTTGATACCGCTATATAATGGGAACAGTGATCCTTGTGACCATCTTAATATGTTTAACGTCTAGATGGACCTTCAAAGAATTAACCCTCTAGTCAAGTGTCGTGTCTTCCATGCCACATTAGGAGACATACCTTGGGCATGGTTCAGAAGCCTCCTAGCTCACAATGTCAAAAGTTGGGAAGAGTGCCAGAGGAAATTCATTGATCAATACCAGGCTTTGAAGAGGCAGCTCGCGTCTTCCTACCACTTCGCCATGATCTTTCAATGAAAAAATGAATCACTGAAAAATTACATAGTCAAATTCAGGCAAGAGGCCAATTCTGTAGAAAATCTTTCTATCGATAGTAAAAGAGATAGGGGTGAGCAGAAGTCCCACATTGATGAGAAGTCGTGCGGCCTTGTGCCTTATAAGGCAGGGGGATACCTCCTCTCCTAAGCGAGGCACCTTTTAAGGGACAAAACTGTGAGAAGCCATCCTAGTCGAACTCCACTGGGAACCCTAGAAGGGAACGTCATCGACACTCTGAAGTAGACAATACCTCGCACGGGCTAAGCTTATTCTAATCATCATCATTTAGCGTTGCCTGTGGGGATCGAACTCACGACCATATAAGCCCCCCAGTCAGGTGGGCTTGTGTGTAGTGAGGCATTGGAGGTCCCCACAAGCATAAATATGACAAAAGGATAGTAAGAGGATACTAGCAGAAACTTTGTCAAAAATCATAGCCATAACTCTGTAAAAACTCCTTTAGATTAATAAAATATCTCTGTGGATGTAGGGTCTAGTGTTGCCAGATTTAGCTAACCCACATTAAGCTCTCATGTTTCACTCCTTCTCCTTCTCCTTCTCCCTCCTGCTATCTCTCATCACTCACAGCCTAAATAGCCAAAAAATAGCTTGGGTCCCAAAAGAACCCCCTCTGTTGGCCGGATTTTGGTTATACCAAAATCCACCATCAGCATTTTGGCACGCATAGTGGAACCCATCTATCTTTTCGTTGTTTCTATTTTCCAAGTTCATCTCTTGGGTAGTCGTAATGGCCAGAGGAAAGCCGTTAGGAATTCCAATGGCCTTGATAACCAGTTAAAAGGTCATACTGCAAGTTCCTCTACTGTCAAAATTGCCAACGATTTGGCCTCCCTAGTTCACCGCCAACCTGCTGTCACTGTCCTTAAGACCAATGAAGCCCAAGCATAATGCCAATGCTGGGAAGCATTTGAGGGTTCAATAAGGAGGATGACTGAGGCATTCCAAATGCTGGCTCAAGCATAGACTCAAGGTGTGCAAAGGTAGGCCAAAGTCATCGCACCTAGAAACATCTCCCAGTAGCAACGAGCTTAAACTTCGAATAAAACTAGTCACGAGCACGTTTCAGGTCGTCATCCGCATGACGAGGAGGATACGAGAAGCTGTCAAGCTTCCAGCTAGAAATCTGAAGGATTGCCATTGTTGGTGGAAGAGTTGTTCTAAAGGGTGAAGCAACTAAAGGCACATCCCCAAACTTGAGGTGACCAGTGTCACACCAAGGAACAAACTCCCTTCTCCAGGAAGATTGAAATAGAGCCCCTTCCCCAGTAGCTCAAAATTCCTACCTTCCTACTATACAGCGGCAATAACAACTCGCGTAATCACTTGGATATGTTCAACGATTAGATGGATCTTCAAACAAGTAATCCTCTGATCAAATGCCATGTCTTTCCTATCACACTGGGAGACACCCCCCAAGCCTAGCTCAGGAACGTCCCGGCCAGCAGTATTAACAGTTGGAAGGAATGTTAGCAAAAATTTCTTAACCATTATGGGGCACTAAAGAGGCAACTCGCGCCCCATATCTCCTCACCACAATCTTTCAGCATAGGCATGAGTCTTTGAAAGACTACATTGCTCTATTTAGGCATGAGATCGACAATGTGGAGAGCCCGTTCGATGAGAGCATTTTGACGACAATATCTATTGGGCTTTGCAAAGATGGCAAGGTATATAAAAGTATATACAAATCCCCAGTGGTAGACCTAGGAGAGCTCTATGATCGAGCTAGCAAGCAAATCAGGTGGGAGAAGACATTTGGTGCAAAGAAGCCTGAAGTGGACAGCTCAAGCCAAAGTAAGAGGAGGAATAGTTGTGAGGATGCAAAGGGAAAATCCAACCCCCAACTTGTGAAGAGGGCCAAGACTGAGCAACCTGAACAATTGGTTTATCACGAGCACTATAACGTCTTATTAGATACTCCCGATAAGATTTATGTAGTAAAGAGGACTTTGAGACTCCCGTTCCCTTGCGGACTCCTCGTGCAGGCATAAATACAAACAAATTCTATGCATATCACAACGAAGTGGGGCATAACACTTAGGATTGCCAAACCCTAAGAAATGCAATTGAAGACTTGATAAAGAAAGGGCACATAAGGGAGTACGTATTGCAGCCTGTAGCACAGTAGCCTTCCCGGCCTCAGCGGGGCCCTGAGTAAGAGTAGCTAGTTATAGTGAGAACCATATATTGAACTTGTAATATGATATGTGAACGTGGCCCAAATTTCATGTAGGTTGGTTCATGTAGATTCTTCTAAAAAATTCTGGAAAATATTTGACTTGGTTTCGAGATCCTAAGAAGTGCACACTTTGCAAACTGAGTCTCAAGTTATGATTGAGCATCACACTAATGCAACCAGTAGGGCATCACACTGTAATGGCCTATTTCTTGGAATTCTGTTCATGCGATTAAGTATTGGCAATATTCATGCGATCAAGTTTTCGTAGCTCTCATACAACTTAAAGCTCATGCATGCAAGCCACTTTCTTAGCCACCGCATGCACGTAGTGATCTTACCATGCATATGAGCAACTTTCTTAGCCATCGTGCACATGTGATCTTTAGCTTGTGCATACGAGCCACTTTCTTAGCCACTGTGTGTGTGCAGCGACCTTACCACACATATGAGCCACTTTCTTGGCCACCATACATTGCGATCTTACCATGCATACAAGCAACTTTCTTAGCCACCGTGTGCATGTGATCTTTAGCTCACGCATACAAGCCACTTTCTTAGCCACCGTACATTATGATCTTACCATGCATATGAGCAACTTTCTTAGCCACCGTGTGCATGTGATCTTTAGCTCACGCATACGAGCCACTTTCTTAGTCATTGTATGTTGTGATCTTATCATACATGCGAGCAACTTTCTTAGCCACATCATGTGTGCAAATTAAAGCTCGTGCATGTGATCTTTAGCTCACACATACAAGCCACTTTCTTAGCCACCGTGTGTGTGTAACGACCTTACCGCACGTACAAGCCACTTTCTTAGCCATCGTATGTTGCGATCTTATCATACATGTGAGTAACATTCTTAGCCATCGCATGTGTGCAACATACGACTCCTACATATGAGCAACTTTCTTAGCCACCATATTCATGTGACCAAAATTTCATAGCTCTCATGCGATCAAAATTTCACAGCTCTCATGTCACCAGATGCCTTAGTCCCATGTGGCCTACTCATATATTACTCATGTTCAATATACTTAGCCCAAGCTTATTTCTTGATTAAGAAGCATTGTTGATTGCCTATTTAGTTATTTTTATGTGTAGAATTAATATTTATTGTCTGAGAATTATAGGACAAACAGCCAAATGCTAGAAGAAGAAGAAGAAGGAAATTTTATTCATTAAAAAGCCTCAGCGAGGTACATATACATCAGAAAGAGTTAAAATACAAGTTAGAGAAAGCTATATAGCCAATTCTTTTAGAAGAAAGATTGTCACACAAGGGGAAAGCTCCCACTAATCAGAGGGCTAACCACCAAGAGATGAACCCTTACTGACTAGAGACTCACGAGTTCACTTAAGTCCCTAACTTTCTTCTTCTAACCTCTTCCTTGACAGAAAGCTCCTCCTCAGTTTCGCTCCCGAGATTGGGAAGTCCAAAAAAGGCCCATTGAAATGGCTGAAAAGGAGAAACCTCACAATTGTGAGGACATATTCTAAGATCCATATGAGATCACTCCACATTACCGGAGAAGTATTGTCTTCAAAGCTTCTTATGCAGAGACCATATATGCCTCACCCGAAAGGTGAAATGTGAAGAAATTAGGAAGCTTATCTTAAACTTCTATTTAGTCACTCTCTAAAGGAAGAAGAGGACTCCCCATGCTTTAAATAGACTTAGCTTGGTCTTACCAAAGAGATCGGAAGGGATGCCCTAACCACTCTCATTTAATGACTTGAAAGAAAATGAGACTGATTCATTAATAACTGCAAAACGTGTATTGTCTAGAAAAATGAAATGGCAGCTGATCCAAAAGACTTTGACTATATAGTCGTCTATGGCTAAGATTAAAAATATCTTCCGATTTTGGAGCTGCAATGGGCTGAATAAGGGTCCAATAGTAGAAACTTATAGATGCAACCTTTTGAGTTTCGCAAAGGCCCAGTTCACCAAAGCTGCACCTTGCAAAAGGAAGCAAGTGCATAAGATAAAGGCCAGAGTTATGGGATATCACAACAAAATGAGCTTTTGCCAATAAAAGTCTAACTCCTAATCCATAAAGCAAATTGAGAGTTGAGGCTAATGATATAAGTAGAATCTGGCACAACTGTTATAGGGAGAATTTGGCTTTGTGAAGAGGGCTAGCAAAAGGAACGAGTTCGCCAGACCGCGAGGTCACTGTGCAAAGGGGCTCGCTAAGGACTCTAGCTTGCTGGCTGAATGAGCTTGAGGTCACAAACAAATAGTAGTCTCAACACACGAGCTCCAACTCATTAGGAAAAGGTCTTACCCAGCCAGAAGCTCGCTAAGGTTAAGCATAAGACCAGTAGACAACTTGCACTGCCATTTCCAAAATACAACTATCGAGTCCCACTCATAGAAAGCAACCTGCAGAAACCAGTCTATAGTGCCCTAGGTAGTCTTGTACATTTAATATTTGATGTAACAGATGTACAGTTTATTTAGTTCCATTTGTACCCCTCTATGCTTCTATAAATGGGGGCTGAAACCTTTGTATAGGGAGGATAGTAAGCAAGAGCATACTAGCAGAAACTTTGCCAGAAACTATAGCCAAAACTCTATAAAAAAACTCCTTTAGATTAATAAAACATCTTCGTGGATATAGGGTCTGGTGCCATCCAAATTTAGCCAAACCACGTTAAGCTCTCATGTTTCACTCCTTCTCCCTCTTGCCATCTCTCATCACTCATAGACCAAATAGCCAAAAAATAGCTTAGGTCCTGAAAGAACCCCCTTCGTTGGCCAGATTTAGGTGTAACTGAAATTCATCATCAACATTAGCTAAGTATAGGCTTGAGAAATTTTTAACTTTCAAAGAAACAACTTACCCTAGACTTGTAAAAATGTTTTATGCTAACTTAGCTGATGTCGATGGCAAATTATCTTGTTATGTGATGCGTAAACATGTTGTGATTGACTCTAAATCTTTTACAAATGAATTTGGTATGAACAATACAATGCCAAAGCTTACTGCAGTATCCTTCCTTGATTATAATAAGGAACTAGCTATTAGAATGCTATTTCCCTACTCCACCCAAAAAGATGGAGTGAGAAATTGCTAATAACTAGCTTATATTCTGAAGACAGGATTTTGCATTATACTCTGTGCAAGATAATTATGTCAAGGATCATAAATTTCACCCAAATTATGGAAGATGATTTATTTTTAGTGTGGGTCATCAAAAACCAATTGGATTTTAACTTTCCATATTTTATTTTCAAATATATGGGTGAATGCTCAAAATGAACTAATATTGGTTTTTTGCCATACAAGACGATCCTGACACCATTTTTTGTAAAAGCAAAAATCAAAATTTCTCATGAAATTCTATTCTCACCAATCAATGTAATCACAATGATCACTGCAGCACACTTTCACAAGATGGGTTTCAAGGAAAATAGTCAAGGAAAATGGATCAATAAAACACCTCAACCATGGAGACTGTAAAAGCTGAATCACACGATTGGTTATCTAAAATTGGAGCTCAAGTTAGAATTATAATACTGTCTCAACCCTATCCCTGGCAACCCAACATTCATGCATTCATTATACCATAACTTGAGTTATCGAGGTCCAAATAAGGTGAAATAAAGTCCAAATGGAAGCTGAGACATAAAGCCACAATTCCTATGAAGACTTCCAGAGCTGAAAAAATCAATATGGGCATGCAAAATGAGCTGCAATTTAGGGACAGAAATGTTACAAAAATGGGCTTTACAGAATTGGACTTTCAAGGCCCCAATTGGCATGGATCTTGAGCTCACTTGACCATCCTTTGATCCAACAAACACTCAGCCAAATGGAGACTTGAAAGAGAGTAGAAAATAAAGAGAAAGTAGCATGCAAAAGGACAGGCAATAGCAAAATGGTAGAAAGTAGACCTACTACACCAACTTTTCTACCTTCTCCTTTTTACCCAGGTGAAACCTTTTGGCTGGAGAGTTTTAGTTTGTGTTTTGAGTTCAGTTTTAAGGCTTTTCTGAGGGGAGAGTTTAGGAGGGTAGAGAGTAAGATTTTGTTCTCCTCATTTCTATATTTTCTGCCTGCATGGAAGGCTGATTTTGTAACCAAGTCCAAGGGGCTGCTACTTGAAGTTTAATACTGAGATTTTGGTATCATTTTTCCATTCATTTGTTTGTCATTTATCATCCTTTCCTCTCTATTTTTATTACAATATCTGACTTAAATGAATCCATTTAATTTAGATGTTAATATAGTTATTGAGATCTTGATAATCACCTTTATAAGAGGATAGAAAAACCAAGCAAGGCATTGAGATTTCATGGATTGTTTGTGGCTGAGTTCTGATTAGACTCATTAATCATTTTCAAGAATTCTTATTTGTGATTTTAAG
>JANHAO010027525.1:0-10828 GCA_026873985.1 Saraca asoca | reverse complement strand
GTGAGGTGAAACCTCAATCCTAGGCTTTTATTATTATTACTCTTTGATTTACTTGTTACTTTTATACTTGATCTTTCTATCTCTTGGTTATTTCTATTTGATTTAGGCAATTCTAAACTGCAATCTCCTAGTAAGTTAAATAAATATCCCTGTGGGATTCGACCCGTATTCATCGATCTCTACTACAGCTTCACTGTGCCCTTGCGGAAAACACAACAATCACATCCCGAGTAGGAATTCCTGGCTCCGGGGCATCATGGAACCACTGTATCGAGATAGCGGGTTCAAGCAAGGTGCTTGGCTGCTAGGCGAGCGGGTGTTATGACCTTCTCGCTGGATGGCTGGGTCACTACCTCGCGAGGCAAGGGCTTGCTTTGTGGGATGGTGCCAGAGGATCTTCACTGTGCCGCTTTCCAATGGGCGAAGCGAAGCTCGCTGAGTGCCCTTGACGAGGCGGAGAGCAAGCTAGCCTCGATTCTATTGCGACTTCCCGAGGCCATTTTTTGTGTATAACATAAGCCCCCCAACTCTCGGTTTGCTTTGCGAACCAGGAGTTACATGTTTCTGAGGCTTGATTGGTATCTTCAGCCAGAGTGCTTTCCTGGCCGAAGTGTCATGTCAAATGTCTTTCCATTCTACTTTAGGCCATGCTTTCTTCTATTTGCCATTTTCAACTGTTGGCGTGGCACTACTGCTCATTTTGGGCCATTGGATGAAGATCAGGTTAGATACCTTTTGGATTTGCAAAGGGCCAAGCGGGTCTATTTATAGCCTAAGGCATTCTCCTTTTCGTCCCAAAGAAACTCAATAGAGGAGACTGAAGAGCCCCCTACACTCTAGTGTCTTGGCTTTTGACGAAGCTTGTTGGGACATGGATGGCCTGTTGCACATGGCTCTATTGTAGGATCTGCCTAGTGGGCTCCTAGGGGATCTCGCGCTGACTTCGGGCCACCTCCTTCAGTCGTTGCTTGTGATGCTGCTACCTGGCCCAACTGGTTCTTATGACTTTTTGATTTGCTCTGGGTCTGACTTAGGGGGACATGCCAGAGGAATATAAGTAGAAGCACCTTTGGGGCCATTGCTCTTTCCATAGGTGTGAGCTTGGTGACCAGCCTTCTGCCCTCTTTGCAGGGATGGTTGTATCGGGTCGTCGAACTTTTCACCATTATTTCTGTTCTTCTTCCTTTGACGTAACTTTGCCTCACGTGGATGAGGTCTTTTACTGCATGAGCCTTTCTTCTTTCAAATACTTGTAACCGGATGCTTCTCACATCGCTGTATGTACATTTTCTGACGATTAATAAAATTTCTCCTCTGGGCCAATCGATTGCGCTTTACTTTTATGACCGCTCAATCTATTGTGAGTGAAAGAGAGAGGTAGCATGGGAGCTACGAGATTCTGTTGCCTTAAGCGAATAATAGATTCATCAATTCTTCACGCTTTAGCGAGAGTCACGCTAGCGTCAATTTTTTCTTTAGTGCCCCCAGCACCTCAGTGGGCACGAAGCCGCATTGGCTAAATGAGTTTATTTTGAACGTCTCCATGTCTCAGCGAGCATATAGCTACGTTGGATGAGTTTATTTTGAATGTCTCTACGTCTCAGCGAGCACAAAGTTGCACTGGATAAATGAATTTATTTTGAACGTCTCCTCGTCATATCGAGCACAAAGCTGCGCTAGATAAATGAGTTTATTTTGAACGTCTCCACATCTCAATGAGCACAAAGTTATGCTGAATGAGTTTATTTTGAGCATCTCCACATCTCAGTGAGCACAAATCTATGCTGGATAAATGAGTTTATTTTGAATGTCTCCACATCTCAGTGAGCATAAATCTACGCTGGATAAATGAGTTCATTTTAAATGTCTTAACGTCTCAGTGAGCACAAAGTTGCACTGGATAAATGCCCATAGCTCTACTGGCTATTTTTTTGTCAATTCTTCTCCGAAACAAGCTCCAGGGGGCCTCAACTAGACCAAAGGTCATAATTGGGAAAAAAAATCCTTCATGAAGTTTTGAGGAAATTAGCCGCATGAGAGCTGCGGATGTTGCTAATACTTGGAAGCAAAAAGGGGCAAAGTAAATGACATTAAATCAATCGACAAATATCTTCAAGCAGAAACAAGGGAATGACAATTACACTTGCCCCAAAAGTTGAAATACAAAATCAAAATATAACTCAGACTGAGCACTCTGGCTTCTGGTTGGTATTGTGTTGAGACGGCTAGGGGTGCTGTCTTGAGGGCCACACCATGTATTCCCTTAGGCGTCCCTTTCTAATTAAGTCCTCGATCGCCTCCCTGAGGGCCTGACAATTCATTGTGCTATGACCAGCCTCATTGTGAAAGGCACAAAACTCTTCCTAGTTTCTCCGTCTGTAAGGGATTCTGGAGGGTGAGGGCACCCTGAAATCTTCCTTGTCCCTTTTTGTCATGAAGATTCTATCCTGCGAGTCTGATAGGATGCTAAATTATTCATAACGATCTGAATATTGGGGTCGCTTACCCTTAGGTTTTTTGGGCTTGTTGGTCGTCCACTCGACGGAGGGGTCACCCTGATCCACGTCGCTCCTCTGCCTGCCACGAGAGTAGTTAGCCTTTTCATCCTTCTTGTCAGATTTCTTAAAGCCAAAGGTTTCCTCCCATTTGATCTGCTTGATAGCTTGCTCATAGAACTCGATGACGTCCTTTACTGGGGACTTATACACGCTCCTGTATAGGTTTCCATCTTTGTGAAGTCCCATGGAGATGGTGGCCAACATGGTTTCTTCAAATGGATTTTCCATTGAATTAGCTTTGAGTCTAAATCTAGCAACATAGTCCTTCAGCAACTCCTGTTTGCATTGAAAGACCATAGCGAGGTGACAATGGGGTACAAGCTGCCTTTTAAGTGCTCGATACTGGCTGATGAACTTCTGTTGGCAGTCTTCCTAGCTGCCAATTGAATAGGTCGGGAGGCTTCTAAACCAAGCTCAAGGCATACCTCCCAATGTGGGTGGAAAAACTTGACACTTAACTAGGGGGTCAGTTGTCTACAAGTTCATCTAAACATTGTATGCATCAAGATGATCATATGGATCAGAATCCCCATTGTACAATGGGACCATGGGCACTCTAAGTTTAAGAAGGAGAGTTCAAGCTTCGATCTCCTCAGAAAGTGGTGATCCCTCCTTGCAATGAGATCGATCACTTGAGGCCTGAAGGCATTCTTCCAATTAAGTCATCTTCCAAAATAGTTCCCTAACTAATGGGTCTTACTCCTTAAAGGATCGATTGGGTGACCGCTGGACACGTTGGTCTCCATCGTCTCGAGGGTCGCGACTCGAGGTCCACTTCTGCGAGCAACAAGCTTGGATTGCCCTGGTTTGGATAACCTGGGCATTGGGCTTTAGCTTGTCTCTACACATTTTGTGCCAATGATGTGACTGCTTTAGTCAGCTCCCTCATCATGTGCTCAAGTTTCTCCTAACATTGGAGCCAGGTCTATGGACCGTCGATGCCACCAGCAACGAGAATCGGTTGCACCAAACTGGTTGGAGGGATACCAGTAGTTGCTCTGATGACAGGGGCAATAGACGAGTCTGTTGTTGAAACATGGCCATCCGAAGGATGGGGGTGTGCATTCGAGGCTCTGGTGACTCTTCCCTTGGTCATTGCAACAGGAATGAACCGGAATAGATGAGATGCCCACAGACGGCACCAAAATGTTGACGTCAAATTTTGGATGTACTCCAAAGCTCGGCCAACGGGGGGATTCTTCGAGATCTCAAAACTATATCTGATTCAGATATGATAGAATGATAGGATAAACGAGGATGAAGGGAGGAACTAGAAAAGGAGACAGGTTTAATGTGGTTCAGCTAAATCTGGACGGCACCGGACCCTACCTTCACAGCGGAGATGTTATTGAGAAATTGCTTTGGCAGAATTTCTACTTACAGAAGGTTCAGGTTCCCCCTCTTCTAACAAGGCAATCCTATTTATAGAGGAAGGAAGTGTTACATTCATTAAATACAAGCTATAGTTGTGTTACATCAAGGTATAAATAGGAAAAGATAGTAAAAGACTACAAGCGAGCCGTTGCAGAATGTAGGCTGTAGGGTAGATCCTCTAGGTCGGCTATAGACTAGATCTGTCAGCATCCGCTGCTTGGTGCTATTGCACCAAGTGAGGTGCTGGGCGTCCCGAGCGGGAATTCCTGGCTCAAGGGTGTCATGGGACCGCTGTATCAAGATAGCTGGTTCGAGCAAGGTGCTTGGCTGCTTGATGAGCGGGTGTTGTGGCCTTCTCGCTAGATCGCTAGGTCGCTATCTCACGAGGCGAGGGCTTGCTTCGTTGGATGGTGCTAAAGGATCTTCGTGGTGCCACTTTCTGATAGGCGAAGCGAAGCTCACTGAGTGCCCTTGACGAGGTGGAGGGCATGCTAGCCTTGATTTTGCTGCGACTTCCTGAGGGCATTTTTTGTGTATAACAGAATATTATGAATTCTTCTTTGTATTTAACAAGAATGTGATTTATCCTTTTATATCAAGAGGCACAATAGAATATTAATTAGTGAATATGCAGATAGTAGAATTTATAGTTGTGTAGCAAGATAAATTGTGTAGTAAGAATTTAAATGTAGAAGTAGAAAGATAGAGATTAAAGACACAGATTTTTAAAGTGGTTCAACTTGAATTGAAACTATAATTCAAGTTTACTAAGTTGGATAATTTTCAACTAGATTATCACCTCAATTAATCAATGCATTAGAATTTAATAAGACTCCTAAACGGCCAATTTTATAGCACAAGACTTTACTGGCTTCTTACTAACCTACAAGATTTTCACAGGCTCTTCTTGCAAACCTATAACAACCACAAGAATTAGACAGGGATCTTGCTAACCTAAACAAGATTTCTAACACCCTAGAAATCTCAATAGAAATAAAGAAGAAAGGTTTAGAAATACCAAACCAAAATTGAGATGCCAATCTCAATTATCAATGTGTGATTCTTCACAAATTAGCTCCTTGATCTTTGATTATAGAAATCTTAATGAGGCAAAGGTATATTAGATATAAACTATCTTTTTCACACAAGTCTATTTTGTAAAAGTTAATTTTTGAAATGAGGCTTGAGTATTTATAGAGAAGTTGTAATCAACTTGTAATAGAATAACTAACTTTTAGTTTTGCAATTCTTGAATCGATTCATGAATTGATTCGTGGTGGTTAACAACTTATTAATTGATTAGTGAATTGATTCATCGATGAAGATCATGAAGAACTTCTTCACTGAATTAATTCGAGTTCATTTCACAAGAGTTCTTGTATGAATCGATTCATATAGTAAAAAATAGCTTTTATAAAAGTTTCATTTGTGATAGAACATCTGAACATCAATTTGAAAACTTCTTAAGTCAAGCTCATTTCATAACTTGTTTCTACCTCATTTTAATCATTTTAATAAAATTGGTTGGAGCAAAGTTGTTAAGAATACACTTATAAAAGATCTTATTAAAAATCAAATAAAATCCTAGTATTAATGTAAATCTCTTGAATAATCTTTGATGAACTTTGAAACTACACACACTTAACAAACAATTAAACTTATAAACGTAATATGATATAGATTAAAATTGTTTTCAACGTCAAAACAGAAGATAGTATAGCTAGCCAGGCTACCAAAGAAGAAGAAGATAGTTCTATGCAGAGTTTTGAGTTTTACAATGGCAATGCTTATGCGGTGGACCCACCAGAATCTCTGGCCAGTTCTAATACCTTCAATGTGATTGATTTATATGAGTATTATTATTCTGATATATTACTATATCCAAATGATAACTCGAGGACCAGTTTTTCTAAAGCAAAGGAGACTAATGTAGGACAAAAGTCATAGGATTAATAGGATTCTAGTATTATAAATAATGTAGAATTATAAGTTTAATTTATTTTCATATTGTTTAATTTATTTTCATAGAATTTGTTTTCTAGTTTATTTAAGAGCCTTCTACTTTATTTATTTATTTGTTTAATAGAGTTTACTTTTTAGTTTAATTAAAAGTTTTATTTCTCTATTTTATTAGATGTCTCTTCCTATTTCTAATAAGAAAAAATTTATAACTTTATAAATATGTAATTCAGCCTATTGACAAAACAAATATTCATAATAATATTTTTTTAAAAATGTTTCTTTTCTTTGAGAGCATCAAAGAGAGTTTTTACCACCTTCTATTACCTTAATATCGCATTATATTGAAACATCCATATATCACACAACATAGGCATTTAATAAAATATCAATGATTGTAGATATGCATTTATCACAAAGATAAAAAAAATATTATTTAATCACATAGACAAATAATAAAAATAAACATTTAGAAGCATACACTAAAATATGCAAACAATGAACACATCATAAAATAAGCAGACATTAAGGAAACAAATTTTTTAGAGAAAAAAAATATTTCTCTCAGAGTAATAAAAGAATTCCTTTAACAAATAAATGAAATATTTGAAAACAAAGTTCAAATAAATGGAATAACATACAATAGAGGAATATATTAGTATAAAATGCATATAGGCAGAAAAAAGCACATTTTATAGAAAAACAAAAAATTTTCATTTAACAAATAAATGAATAATAATATTGAAAACTAATTTTCAATAAAGGAATGGCATGCAAATTAACAAACATATCAACTTAAAATATATCTATATAGAAAAACATATTTTCTAGAAACAAACAAAAAAAATCATTTTTCATTTAACATATAAATGAAATATTTGAAAACTAACTTCAAATAAATATAATATGCAAAATGATGTATATATCAAAATTTTAAAAAAAATCTATCAAGCAAAAAAAAACATATTTTTTTCTAGAAACAAACAACAAAAAAGTATTTATTTTCCATTTAACATTTAACAAATAAATGGATTATTTGAAATTAAATTTCCAATAAAGATAGAAAATACAAATTAATGTATAAATAAAAAATAGTAATAATAATATTAAATAATATCAAATCACATGTTTGACACACTTAAATCATAGATAAATAAAATAAATTCAAACTATATCATGTATTTTCTTTTTATAATTTATTTATACTAACCTTGCCGGTACCAGATTGCTTTGGGAGAGAAAATAACAATAAAATATACTGACCGAAAAAAAGAGAACCATGGTGTAAAACTTTTGAAAAAAAAATAAAGTGGGAATTAGTTTAAAATAGGGTTTATACAATCAAGATGGAAAATGTCACCCAAAATCTTCATAGATGTTGCCCTCAATAAATGACTTTTTGCCAGGCATAGGGTCGCATGAGAAGCAATTTCCCTTGGTGGTGTTAATTCAAAACAATTTCCCTCAATGGTGCTGTAAAACATTGGCAGTACCAACCTTTTCTAATTTTTAATAATTCATATATTAATATTTATTGCATTAATTTTTAATTTTTTATCAAATTAAAAATAAAAATTTTAATTATAGATTGTTGACGTCGGATTTTGGTTCGTGCGGAGAGTCTCAGAATCCAGCCAACGAAAAGAGTTCGGGAATCCAATGCTGCTTCCAAAGTGCGATCTGAGATGGTCTGAGAGGAAGAGGGAAAGGGAGGCGTGGTGTTTTTAACATGGTTCGGCTAAATCTAGGAGGCACCGGACCCTACATCCACGACGGAGATTTTATTAATGTATTGGAAAGTAATTTTGGCAGAGTTTCTACTTACAAAGTTCGACCTCTTCTCCTCTTCTAACAATGCAATCATATTTATAGGGGAAGGAGGAGTTGCATGCATTAATTACAAGCTACAATTATGTTACATCAAAATATAAATGGAAAAGATAGTAAAAGACTACAACTCGATTATTACAGAATGTAGGCTGCGGGGTGGGTCCCCTTGGTCGGCTGTAGACCTGCGTCTGTCTACATCTGTCGCCTGGCCCTGCTTTACCATGCGAGGTTCTTGGCGTCCCAAGCGGGGATTCCTAGCTCAAGGTCATCATGGGAACCGTTGTAGCGAGCTTGGTGCTGCTGTAGCGAGGCAGCGAGCTCGAGCAGGGTAGTCGGCTGTTTGGCGAGCTGGTCTTATGATCATCTCACTACATCGTTGTCTTGCGACGAACGAGGCGAGGCTTGCTTTGCGGATGGTATCGGGATGACTTCGTTGTGCCACTTTCAGACTGAGGGCAAAGCGAAGCTTGCTGGGCGCTTTTGGCGAGGCGAAGGGCTCGGCCTTCATCATGCTCGGGGGCTCGTTCTCTTAAAGCCATTTTTTACCTATAATATAGATAATATAAAAAAATTAGATGAGTTAATTAATTGATTTTTTAGTATTTGATATGTATAACATTATTATTTTAGTATTTAAAATTTGTTATCATAGAAAGATTAAATATAAAAGAAAGTATCATTTTAGTAAATTATATCCAAACCATCAATATGCCACTCAAAAAATCCTATTTCATTAACAAAGCATATATATAATATCTATTCTTTTACAAATATAAAATATACATATAAAATAAGAAAATAAATATTATTAAGCATACATACTAAATATATAAATTAATATCGTGAAAAAAATAGAACATAACATATAAAGACAAAAAAATATAACATATTTATCTCATTTTGCAATAAAATTAAATAATATAAATATATTCTGCTTAAACAAATCAACAATATGTGCATGTTTTAAGTTAAATTTTATTTAAATCAATTTTTTTTTTACACTTCTGTTTGATTTGTTTAAGTTAAGCATATTTGTGTTATTTAATTTTATTATAAAAAGGAGATATATATGTTATATGTTTTTCAGTCTTTATACGTTATGTTCTATTTTTTATGATATTAATTTAAATATTTAGTATGTATACTCAATCATATTTATTTTCTTATGTTATATATGTACTTTATATATATAAAAGAATAGATATTATATATTTACTTTGTCAGTGAAATGGGATTTTTTGAGTGACATATTGACGATTTGAATATAATTTACTAAAATAATACTTTCTTTTATATTTAGCCTCTATATGATACAAATTTTAAACATCGGAATAACTGTTGACAGTGAAATTTGATAAACCCAAATCTCAGTCAACTGGAATAGTTGTTGTATCCCCCAAGGTATAATCTAGTTGTAGAAATGCAGGAAAATAACAAAAACAAGAAAAAAAGGAAGAACAAAATGAACATTAGAGATTTTAACATGGTTTGGCTAAAATCCTTTGTTTGGATTCCTACATTCACGGATGATTTTATTTCTATGGAAAATTTGGCAGAGTTATAGCATGTGTTCAAAAGGGGTCCCTATTGTATCCGTTCCTCTCCTTTTTATAGAGGTTAGGAGGTTACAAATGTAATTTAATAAGTTATAAATCTATTATATTAAATAATAAATGTATCTAACAAGTATAACTTCAGCAAATTGCGTTCTGCTTGTGGGCCCTTATAAGCTACTTCTTGCATATTGGCCCCACAAGTTGGGTCTGAGAGGGTGTTTGCTTCAGGTTCACCTATTAAGAGCTTCTAGCTGAGTGAGATATGGCATTCCATGAGGTGGGACTCCTATCCTAGGGTTGTTGCTAACCTTTGTCCAGTGACATCGAGCTCGCATTTGGCTATGCAAGCTCATGTGGGATGAACTGTTGGCCATGCGAGCCAGGGCTCATCTCTAGCAAGCTGGGGCTTATGCCTCACTCTGTGCTCTAAGCTTGTAGTTGACGATCTGATGCCTTTGACCAATCTTAGCTTTTGGGTGGTTTAGGCTCTTTATGGTTAGACTAGTCCCCTATTAGACCTTTGCCAACCCATTTTACATAGTACTAGAAAATACCTATAACATTAGCTCCCTAACTCTCAGTGTGCTTCACGGGTTGGGAGTTGTTGTTTGCTGGCAAAGCCTTTATTTACAGTTTGATGTATGGTCAAAGTCTTTGCATTCAATCTGTCCTTTCATCTACTCCATGCCATACCTCCTACTATACATGTTTCATAGCCATTGGCATGACAGCCTTATTTTCTTCTAAGCCATTTGATTAAGAACAACTAGATATCTTCTGGGCTCTTCGGTGAGGCCAGACTAGTATATATAGGGCGTGAGAAACCCTTCTTCCTTCTCCACAGAATGACCTAATGGGTGCATTAACTAAGCCCCCCATATTTCTGATGATCTGGTTTTTTGATGAGGCATGCATGGCCTATTGCATAGGAAGTCTTTATGGGCAATTCTTCTTTGAGGACTCTGGGAGATCTTGCATAGATCTTGGATTATTTTCTCATAGTTACGCCATAGGATTCAACCTTTCCAGCCATGTTCTTTTACTTCTTTTGAATTCTCAGTGTTGGGAGTGAGACAACTGAAAGGGAGCTTTTTAGTTGAGGAGGACAACAAGAAGGAGATTGAGGAGCCAACGTGCTCGTTAGTCCTCTGGTTGGTTGGAGTTTAGCTCCCAGAAGCTAGCCTTCTTTTTGATACATGATAACTATAGGCTTACTCTGATTTGTACTTTTAATCTTCTGATGTAAATTTACCTCATTAAGTGAGGCCTTTAATGAATGAGCTTTTCTTTGTGATCCTTGAATGTTGTGTTGGATATTCTGCATATCACAAATGATAACATAAATTCCTACAAATCAAGGTTAAATGAAATGTTTAGATAACCAATCTATTATATTTTTCGATTAGTAATGAATTTGAGCATCAGAGTGTCTTAGTTAGTAATGAGTAGTGTACAAGTGATAAATGAGTAAAATGCCTATTATTATGTTGATTATCACCTCTTGATTTGTTATTAATTTGTGGTTTTGCTACACTTTTTATTCTAGTTTAG
>JANHAO010027524.1:0-10842 GCA_026873985.1 Saraca asoca | reverse complement strand
TCAAATGAGATTTGATCCAAATATTTTAACTAAACAATGAGGTAGATTCAAACCACTTGAAGAAAATAATATAAAACTATTTTTTTTACCTTATGAATCGATTCACACATTGATTCAATAAAGAACTTGTGAAAAATTATTTTTAAATTGATGTATCAATCGATTCGTGAAGTGATGATTTGAAATATTCTTTTTACCAAAGGTTAGGAAATTTGCCTGAATCGATTCAGTAATCAATTCAAGATCTATGCATAACAAACTAAGATTCGATTACCACATTAATTCATTAGTTGTAACTACTCTGAATCGATTTCATAATCGATTCACTAACTAAAAATTAGTTATTTTTTTACAGTTGATTATAGTAGTTATAAAAGCCCAATTGCTTTTAGTTTTCAACAAGTTTTCATAGTTCTCTTCATGTTTCAAGTGTGAAAATCTCTGAGAAAAGAGCTAAACAAGTTTTCTCCCTACCTCACCAAGTCTCCAAAATCTAATCAAGAGTTTTTGGATCAAAGGTCAATTGAATTCATCCTAGTTGTTTGAGATTTCATCTCAAACTTGTGGTATTGTATATCTAAATCTTTTTCTTTCTATTTTTCTATTTGAGATTTCTAAGGATTTAGAAATCTTGTATAGGTTAGAAAGATCATGTCATAATTCTTGTGTTTTTGTTTAGGTTTAGAAGAGTCTATTTATAATTCTTCTAGGTTAGCAAGAAGCCTGTATAATTTCTTATGATTTTGATTTTGAACTAGCCTTTCAGGAGCCTTGTTCAATTCTGATTGTTTCCTTATAAAGAGGTCTTTCGGTTGAGAAAGATCAAGTGGAGCAAACTTCAATTGTGGTTTCAATTCAAGTTAAACCACTTTAAAAATCAGTGTCTTTAATTTCTTTTTTTACTTCTATATCTTGTTGTGAAATTATTATTTCTATCATCTTCACATTCATTAATTATTAGTCTACTACATATCTCAATAAGAGAAAATAAATCACTAAATTGTTAAATAAATAAGAAGATTTCATATTAGATAAAGGTGTACATGAATTCCCCAACAAGAAAAGTGCAAGATTTAATTATTTTCCACATTTTAACATCTTACCAGGACCATCATTTTGTATTAGAAATCTCATTCAAATTGCTTAATTATATTTTCTAAAAATAACTTATAGTGAGGTAAAATAAATCACTTAAAATGAGTTTTAAATCAAAAGTTTTCACACAAAATGTTTACATTTTCTTTAACAAATTAAACTTTTATAAAAACTATTTTTCACTATGTAAATCGATTCATCACTAGAAAAGTTGTGAAATTAACTTGAATCAATTCACTAATTGATTCATGAAGAAAACCTTTTTACTAAAGGTTTGGAACTTTTCTAAATCGATTCTATAATCAATTCAAGATCTATTTTCAAAATACTAAGAATTGATTCATCAATTGATTCAGTGATAAATTTACACATGATCTAAATTAATTAGTTAGTTAGATGTTTGTTATAATTGCTACGAATTGATTCATGAAATTCATTAAATTAACAGATTAATTGTTAACTACACAATCTAATATAAAGAAAGTCTTCTGCTATGCATAATATACATTTTGTGCATATTAAGTATATTGTGCATATTCTACATATTATACACTTACTTGGAAATTGAAGTTAACAATTACATTTAATTTGACTTAGTATTACATTGATTTAGATTTATAAAGAGTATAAATTTCCCCAATGAGAATAAAGGCAAAATCTTAGTTATTATCTAGCAATCTTCTCAAGACCAACATTTGTAAAGGCCTAGACTTATGTATTTTTAGCCAACTTTGTTTGGTATTTTAGTGGGCTTGTCTGAAACCTTAATCCAAGCCATTTCAGTGAGGAATTGCTATTAGGGAAGTCCTATTTTCCTCACCATTCAAATTTGACCAATTTATGAAATTGAAATGTTTCTTCATGAGAGAGTTCTTTCCTAGGATCCTAGCAAGAACATGAGACTTATCAAAGAATTCACTCTTTGTGGCATCCATTTTTATCACTTATCACTCTCGTCCTACCTTTCTAGAGTGTGGCATAACTATCCTTCATTTTCCTTTCAATTTTGGTGCTAAATTTTGCTGAATTAGGAATAGATCCATGAGCATCTCCATGGGAGATTACATCACTTACCTTGCATGCCGATTGGCCTATGTTCTTACTTTTGTGCAAAGAAGCTTATGTGAACACTAACCATGAAAATATTGTTTTGCCTAGTGCCATTGATGTGGTTTTGCAAGAAGTAGAAGAATTAGGAAATCATAGTGATAGACTTTTGGAGCTTCCATCCCAAACTGAAAACATGCCAAGTGGATGGAGTTCTTTGAAACATTCCTATATACCATACAATACATGCTAATTGGTCTACATAATTTTGAAGGTCAACAAAGATGCTAAAGTGAAACCAACGTTTTTACTGTGCTAAGGACTGGTTTTGTGTTTGGAATTTTTGTAATAGCATAGGCCTTTTATTTTGGCTGAATTGATTAGTATTTTTGTTGGGCTTTTTGGTTTATGAGTTCAGCCCATTTTGGGTGAGTAATAGTTATGAGGGAAGACTTGTTTCCCTTAGAATTAAGATTACTTATTTTATGAAATTGAAGAATGTTCATCTTCTTGAGAACTTCCTCTCTTATGGTTCTTCATGAACATAAGACTTATTAAAGAGTTTTCCTTTTAATGGTGTCAAATTCATCACTTACCACTCTCTTTCTACCTATTCTAGAGTGTGGCATGAATATCCTTCTTTTTTCTTTTCATCTTTGCTGCTAAATTGGAGAGAGGTCTATGGGAATCTCAATGGGAGACCACACCATCTGGTTTTCTAAAAATGGTACTATAGGGATTCCAAGAGTGTCTTACTCCCCTTTTTAACTAAACACAATACACAAATGCCATGCCAAGCTATTTTTGGATCTAAGGAGACTTGAGTGTTTCCTTAAAAGGAAAAATCATGCCCTATGAGATTTATGAAACAATCTTGGATAATTGTAGCCAAAGTTTAGCTTATGTAGTTGTTGTTTTCTAATGTAATTATACACTTCCATGACTTTCATCCCATGGACTTTTGTCTTCTAAGTCTATGCATTCAAGTAAGTGACACATAGCCTAGTGGACAAATTTTGACTTGATATATCACATCCTCCTATCCCTAAACTCATGGATGCATGATCTATCATATTATGAGAAAAGGCCACATGTACCTAGAATTATGTGCATACTGTAGGATTGGCTATGCCTTACTGTCTTTCTACATTCCTTGTATTTTAGAATGTCCAGGCTAACTTGCTGGGAAACATGTATAGGTCATGCAATTCGTGCTAATGCCATTGGTAGTCTGACCATTCTAAAGGGACTTCAAGGGTTTAGGAGGCCTCAAATGCCTAATTACAAACAAAATCTTCAAAAAATAAATATTCTTTAGTAACCATAGGCCCAAGTTAATCAAGCCTTGGTATCTCTGACTTTTTCTACAAGCATCCTTCATAATTACCATTTTATCCAATCTAATGCAATAAAAAACCCTCCAAACTAAAGCGACTTCAAATGAGTATTTTCAAAAAATTATTTTGTTATGAAAAGTGACCAAGATTGATTGTCTTATATGGTATAGCTTATTGTCATTTTATTTGTACCACATCAACTCTTCACAGGTATGATTTCCCATGGAGATGCCCATGGATCTATCCATAATTTAACAAAATTCAACACCAAAATTAAAAGGAAATTGAAGGGTATTCATGCTACACTCTAGAAAGGTAAGAAAAGAGTGATAAGTGATAAAAATGAATGTCACAAAGAGCAAGCTCTTTGATACGTCTCCAGTTCTTATTAGAACCCTAGGATAACACTTGCTCAAAAGAAGAAGCACCTCTCTTTCATAAGTTTATCAAATTTGTATGGTGAGGGAAACATACCTCCTTTCATAATAATTAGTCTCAATAATGGGCTAGATTAAAGTCCTACATAGGCCCAACATACAAACTAGCCAAACAACTAAACAAGTTTAGAACATAATCAGCCATAAAAATACTGCAAGACTAGCATCAAACAGACTATCCAAAATAGCTAACATAAAGGTCTTAAATCAGCCACCAAAACATAGAAATAAAAAGGATCCAATAGCCCCAAAATAATATCAAAAAGGTCCCAAATGTGGCCTATAAAATAAGGCACAATAATAGCCTAATACAAGCTAAAAAATGAACCAAAAGACCAACCATATTGTTGTCCAACAAAGGCTAGAAATATAGCTACCAAAATGACGCCAAATTAGCCCTTCAAGGGCATGGAAAAGCTTCTAAGCAAATAACCCTTGAACCTCTAAGTCTTAGCTCCTTATGTGAGCTCCAAAATGTGTGACAAAACCTTTGGATTGCACCTCTCATCTTCTTTGCTTTAGCTTTAGTTATGGGTCCACTTGGCACTTGCAAGGCTCCTTGGTGATCCTTGGCTTGGGTCTCCATGATCTCATCATTCACAATTTATAGGATTACCATTAGCATGATATGCCTCATCTCTCTACCCTTATACTTAAAGGACACACACTCTGCCATGTTATGGAAAAAAGGAATATGCATTTGTAACTTTATATACAGAGTAGGATTAGTTATGCTCTACTATCTTTTCTATTCTTTATGAACTGGATCAAATTTTAACACTAATCATTGGCAATATTTCTTGGGTGGTGATAAACAATGTAGTGGGATGGCTTGGTGGTAATTGTGAGATAGAGGCTAACACATGTTCTCTCAAAACCGAACCAAGGATTTTGACATCTTATGCAATTTTGCATGACCTCAACCTTGCAAAAATATACGTATCTCAAGCTTTCTACTTTCATACAGGATAATAAATTTCTTGCTATAGTGATGGCCTAAAGAACTATAGGCTATATGCCATACTTGCTATAGTGATTGCTTAAAATGCATGAAATCACCCTCAAAGTATTACTTGACATAGGGCTTGTCATAAGTAGAGTAGTGTGCTACTACTTTAAATTCCATCAAGAAAATTATGCCTTAATTAGAGATTTCACCAAACACTTTGTTGGTTCTAGTAAAAGAATTAAATTACAGAAAATATATGGATCTTACCCTTTTCCTATTGGGGAATTTTTATACACCTTTATCAAATTTTAAAATTTCTTTTGATGAGATATGCAAAAGTGTTGATGGTGGATTTTGGTTACACCTAAATCTGACCAATGAAAGGGGTTCTTTTAGGATCCAAGCTGTTTCCCAGTTATTGAAGTAGTGGGAAGATGCTGAACGGCAAGAAGGAGAGGGAAAGGAGCAGAGAATGCAAGAGTTTAATGTGGTTCAACTAAATTCGAGTGGCACCGGACCCTACGTCCATAGAGATGTTTTATTAATTTGAAGGAGTTTTTACAAAGCTTTAACTATGGTTCCTAACAGAGTTTCTGCTAGTGTTTTTTTTTCTATCTCCCTTTTACAATGATTCTAGCCCCCCATTTATAGAAGCATAAAGGGGTACAAATGGAACAAAATAAACTATACATTTGTTACATCAAATAATAAATGTACAAGACTGCCTAGAGCACTGTAAACTAGCTTCTACAGGCTGCTTTCGGTCAATAGGGCCTAGGGGCCATATTCTGCAAATTGGCGATGGAAGTTGCTTGTTGGCCTTATGCTCAACCTCGATGGACTTCTAATTGGGTAAGACTCCATCCTAGCGAGCTGGAGCTCGTGCGTTGAGACTATTGTTGGTTTTTGACCTCGAGCTCATTCAGTCAGCGAGCTCGATTCTTTAGTGAGCTAGGGCTTCTAGTGTAACAACCATGCAGACTGTCATGCTCATTTCTTCCATCAGTCTTAACTTCTTTTGGGCTTTTGCTAGTGTACTTTGCAGAGCCAAAGTCTACTGATAACATTAGCCCCCCAACTCTTTGTTTGCATCACGGACTGGGAGTTAGACTTCTGTTGGCAAAAGCTCGTTCTACTACGATATCCCATAGCTCTAGTCTTTTTCTTGTGCACTCGTTTCTCTTTGCGAGGTACGACTTCAACGAACTGGGACCTTATGGAGCTTAGAAAGTCGCATGGATAAGTTTCTGTTGCTGGACCCTCATTCGGCCCATCTTTGTCCAAAAGTCGAAAGATATTTTTAGTCCCACTCATAGGTGACTGTGCAGTCAAAGTCCTTTAGATTAATCTATCGTTTCTTTTTTCGAAATCACATGCATTTTATAGCTATTAATGTGCCAGCCTCATTTTCTTCTGAATCATTAAATGAGAGTGGTTGGAAGTTCCTTCTGGACTCTTCGATAAGATTAGGCTGAGCCTATTTAAGGCATAGGAAGGCCTCTTCTTTCTTCAAAAAGCAACTAATTAGAAGTCTCGGATAACACTTCTTTGATAATGTGGAGAGATTTCATACGAATCTCAAATTATGTCCTCACGATTGTGAGGTTTCTCCTTTTCTGCCATTCTGGTGAGCTTTCTTGGACTCCCTCGGGTTTCACGAGTGAAACTGAGGAGGAGCTTGCTACTATGAAGGGGCTGGAAGAAGAAAGCTAGGGACATAAACGAGCTCATGGGCCCTAGTTGACAAGGGTTTGCCTCTCAGCCCTCTAATTGGTAGGAGCTTTCCCCTTATGTGACAAACTTTCTTCTAGAACGTAGGCTAGATTAACTTGTATTTGGCTTTCTTGATGTAAATGTATCTCATTAAGGCTTCTTAATGAATGGGCTTTTTGTCATTCTTATCTACTGCTTTTACTTTTTCAAATATCCTGCATATCACAAATAATAATATGATTGTTAGCGAATCATAACAAAATAATGCATTTAAATGACCAATCAACCATGCTGCCTGAGTAAAGGTTTGGGCACAGGAATGCCTTAAGATATAATTAACACATAGGTGGGCCACATGAGAGCTGTAAGATTTAGATTGCATGTGAGCTGTGAAATTTGGATAGCATGTATATGATAGCTAAGAAAGTGACTCATATGCATGGTAAGATTGTTGCATGCATGCGGTGGCTAAGACAGTGGCTCACATGCACAAGCTTTAAGTTGCACACATACGGTGGCTAAGAAAGTTGTTTGCATGTATGGTAAAGTTGCAATGTACAATGGCTAAGAGAGTTGCTCGTACATACGGTAAGGTCACTACACACACACAGTGGCTAAGAAAGTTACTCGCACACAAAACTAAGAGCTGCATGCACATATGGCTAAGAAAGTGGCTCGTATGCATAAGCTAAAGATCATATGAGAGTTGTGAATACTTAATCGCATGAAAGCTATGAAGATTTGATAGCATGAAAGTAATTTTAAGAGGCAGATTGTGGTAGTGCGATGCCTTGATCTTTGCATGAATGTGATGCTCAATCATAACCTAAGACTTAATTTGGAAAGTGTACAATTTTTAGAATCTTGACACTAAGTCAAATATTTGCTAGAATTTTTCAAAAAAATCAACATAACCTCAACCTAAACAAAACTTGAGCCATTTTTGCACATCTCATTGTAAGCTCAGTATATGGTCCTTATTACAGCTTGCTCCTGCTCAAGGGACCGCTAAGGCTAAGGAGGTTGCTGCGCTTCAAGTCTTCAATTACATCTCTTAGGGCTTGGCAATCTAAAGTTTTATGCCCCACTTCGTTGTGGTATGCACATAATTTGTTTGTATTTCTACCTACAAAAGGAGTCCATAAAGGAATGGGAGTCCCAAAGTCCTCTCTGCTCCTTTCTGTGGCATAAATCCTATCAGGAGTATCTGATAAAATGCTATAGTGTTCATGGTGGGCCAATTGTTAAGGTCACTCAACCTTGGCCCTCTTTGCAGGCTAGGGTTTAGAGCCACCCTTTGCGTCCTCGCAGTTGTTCCTCCTCTTATTTTGGCCTAGGATGTCTAGTTCGGGCTTCTTCACACCAAAAGTCTCCTCCCATCTAATTTGCTTAGCAGCTCAATTGTAAAACTTTCTCAGGTTTGCTACTTGGGATTTGTATATACTTTTATACAATTTTCCATCTTTGCGAAGCCCAGCAAATATTGCTGTCAAAATACCCTCATCAGACGGGCTCTCCACATTGTTGATCTTGCACCGAAATCGAGCAATGAAGTCTTTCAAAGACTCATGCTTGTGCTGAAAAATTGTGGCAGAGTGAAAGGGAGCATGAGCTACCTCTTCAACACCCTGTCATAATTGAGAAATTTTTTCTAACATTCCTCCTAACTATTGATACTGCGAGCCGGGAGACTTCTAAACCAAGCTCGGGGGGCATCTCCTAATGTGGTGGGGGAGACACGGAACTTAGTTAGAGGGTTACTTGTCCACAAATCCATCTGGTTGCTGAACATGTCCAAGTAATTACGTGGGTCATTGTCTCCATTGTACAATGAGAAGGTAGGAATTTTGATTTTCTAAGGGAGGGGCTCCATTTCGATCTTCTTAGAGAAGGGAGTTTGTTCCTTGGCTTGACTCCAATCACCGCAAGCTCGAGGGTGTGCATCCAGCTATTTCACCCTCTAAAACAACTCTTCCACCAATGATAGCAAGCCTTCAGATTTTTGGCTGGAAGCTTGGCACCTTCTCGTATCCTTTTCGTCGTACGGATGATGACCTGACACGTGCTCATAACTAGTTCTGTTCAAAATTCCAGCTCGTTGTTGTTGAGAAACATTCCCGAGTGCGATGACTTTGGCCCACCTTTGCACACCCTAGGTTTGTGCTTGAGCCAACATTTGAAACGCTTTAGTCATCCTCCTTATCGAGCCTTCAAATGCTTCCTGGCACTGGCACCATGCTTGCACTCCGTTGGTTTCAAAGATAGTGGCAGTGGGTTAGCGATGAACTGGGGAGGCCAAATTGTTAATAGTTCTGGCGGTAGAAGAACCTGCAGTATGACTTTCCAATCGATTATCGGGGACGCCGGACTTCCAACAGCCTTTCCTTTGTCCATTATGGCTGCATAAAAGATGGTAGATTTCGGTTACACCTAAATTTGGCTAATAGAAGGGGTTCTTTTAGGACCTAAGCTGTTTCTTGATTATCAGAGTGACGAGAGTATATTGAATAGTAAGAGGGAGAGGGAAAGGAGTAGAGAATGCAAGAGTTTAATGTGGTTCGACTAAATCTGGGTGGCACCAGACCCTACGTCCACGAAGATATTTTATTAATCTGAAGGAGTTTTTACAGAGCTTTAACTATGGTTCCTGATAGAGTTTCTGCTAGTGTTTTTTTTTTCAATCTCCCTTTTACAATGATCCTGGCCCCCCATTTATAAAAGCATGGAGGGGTACAAATGGAACTAAATAAACTGTACATCTATTACCTCAAATAATAAATGTACAAGACTGCTTAGAGCACTATAAACTAGCTTCTGTAGGCTGTTTTTGGCCGGCGGGGCCCGAGGGCCGTATTCTACAAATTAGTGGTGGAAGTTGCCTGTTGGCCTTATGCTCGACCTCGACGAACTTCTAGCTGGGTAAGACTCCATCCTAGTAAATTAGAGCTTGTGCACTGAGATTGCTGTTGGTTCTCGACACCACTACTAGTTCTCGTCCTCGAGCTTGTTCAGTCAGCGTGCTCGATTCTTTAGCGAGTTGGGGCTTCTAGTGTAACAACCTCACGATCTGCCACACTCATTTCTTTCGTCAATCTTGGCTTCTTCTGGGCTTTTGCCAGCCCACTTTACAAAGCCAAAGTCTATTGATAACAAGAAGATTGATAACTAGTAAGTGTGAAGATGGTAAAGATTAAAGATTAACAACAAGAGCAATTAAAATGTAAGTGAAGAAAAGAAAGTTGAAGACACTGATTTTTAAAGTAGTTCAACTTGAATTGAAACCACAATTCAAGTCTACTCCACTTAATCTTTCTCAACTGAAAGACCTCTTGAATTAAAAACAAAAACTATCAGGATTACTAGGCTCCCGAATTATCAGTTTTACAACAAACACACAAGAATTTACACAGACTTCTTGCTAATCTTGAAGAATTAGACTAAGCTCTTCTAAACCTATACAAATTTCTAAATCCTAAAAATCTCAAATAAAAAGAAATTGAGTGAGAAGGTATTAAAGAATACAATACCAGTGTATGAGATGAAAATCTTAAACAAACTAAGATAAACTCAAGTGACCTTTGATCCAAACTCTTATAAAATTCTTTGAAATTTGATAAGATAGAGAGAAAAATGTTTTTAGCTCTTTTTCTAATGATTTTGTACTAAATTGTTGTAACCGTCTGTAACAGAATAACTAACTTTCAGTTATTGCATTGATTATTGCATTGATTATAGGTGGTTACAACTAATTAATTGGTGTAGTAATCGAAGTGTAGTCTATTGTTCACAATCTTTACATCAATTATTGCATCAAAGTAGCCATTTTCCCTAACCTTTGGTAAAACAATTTTTCAAATCTATACTTCATGCATCGATTACAACTTCGATTGTGATATGAATTTTTCATATGTTCTTCAATGCATTGATGTACAAATCGATTCATGATAAAAAATAGTTTTATAACATCTTGTTTTCTTCAAGTGATTTTTCTACCTCATTGTTTAGTAAAAAGTATTTGGATCAAACATCATTTGAACTTATTTACAAAAGATCCTATTAAAAAAATAAATCCTAAAAACTAATATTAGATCTCTTGAATCTTGAATCAAATGTCTTTGAACCCGCATAACAAATCAAAAACACTAAAGTATATTATTAGATAAAATTATTTTTCAACAATAAAACTAAGGAAAATATGTAGCTTAGAGTAATCTAGGCTAACAATCTCCCTCTTTTTGATGTTGACAAACAATTTTAGATGAGG
>JANHAO010027523.1:0-10827 GCA_026873985.1 Saraca asoca | reverse complement strand
GTTTAGAAGCGGGTTTCTGAGCCCGCCCCGTTTGGGTTACGGGTTGAGGCGGGTCGGGGCGGGCCGGCCCGTTTTGACAGCTCTAATGTTGAGGGGTGTTAAGGTTAAGTCAGGACATTTGAATGCATGCTTATGGGTTATCACTTCAGTAACTCCCATATCACAACTGTTTTTGTACTCATATTGGGTCTCCTGTGACGGACGCTGTATGTCCGACTTCAAGAATGAAAAAGATAGAATTAAAGGAATGCAATGGTTTACTTCTAAGAGATTTACTTTTTTTTTTAATGAAATTTGCATCAGTAACTAAAAATTGATTAGATTAATGTCGTGCTTCTTATAGTTTAAATAAATTTGAAATTGTTTTTTATAATTTATTTACTTTTAATTAGATATTTATAGTTTTAGATCATTTCTAATTAACTCTCTTTATTTACAGAATTCAAATTCATTAATTTGTTAGTGACGTGGTTGTTAATGTGCTTCTGTGTAGTCCACATGTGTGCCATATTGACACCTGTGTGGAAGGGGTATTAATTCTCCATGTGTTGGTCACATGATCACAACAAAAAGAGAAGGAAAAGCTAGAACTTGTCTCAAGTTTTGGAGTTGAACCCGAACTTCAACCCTAAAATTCCTTTCTTTGCTTTAAAGCAAAAGTTGCTACTTTTTTGCATGTGGTGTTACACAACGACAATGAAAGACACATCACATGACTTAGATTTTGTGTGGTAGAATGTGTTGGAAAGAAGGTTAGTTTTGTTATTATTCATTCCCCTTTTCACCAAGTGTTTTGGTATTGTCTATTTTTTTGTTGCTTTTTGTTTTTCTCAGTTGCATTATAGTTGGGGTATTTTACAGTAATTGGTTTAGCAATAATGCAAATAATTTTAAGGTATATTAACTATAATGGGGTTTTAGGGTTTATGCAATGAAATTAGCGAAGGGTTTTTATGTGTATTGTTGCAACTTTATTTAGGATAAGCTTAGGAAGTATCGATTATAATAAGCCCAATTTGATGGCATCAAATTATTGTAACATATTAGTATGACTTCCTACAATGTATTAAGCTTCCAGTACCCAAGCAAAGACAAAAAATTGTAATCTATCCAATATGCCTAATCTTCAAAAGTTCAGGTACCTATATATCCAATAATCAATACACTAACATAAACACAGCCAAATAGTCCAAAGAAAGTAATGTCCCACTACAACTTTATGCAATGTTATTAAAGAAAGGCTTAGGAGATACACTTGAAGCAAAAATCAAATTTATCCACATGATAGAGGATGAGGAATGTTGACATGTTGAGAAAGCAAATGTTCTGATCTAGTGTAGGAGATACCAACTAGTAGTAAATAAGAAAGAAAATTAAACTAAGATACATTTCTTGAAATGTAGAATAACTTATTCCGCTTTTCAACTACAGTAAATAATGTTGACCTGTTGAGAAAACAAAGTATTAACGGTGGATTTTGGTTCTCTCAGAATCCAGCCAATCGGATAGGATCCTTTGTAACTCAAACTGTGATCTATTTGTGAAGACAGTAAACGAACACAGAAGACAAGTAGAAGAGGAAGAGCAGCAAGGAACGCAGAGCTTTTAACATGGTTCGGCCAAATCTGGATGGAACCAGACCCTACATCTATGATTGTATTTTTATTATTTTTGAGGAAAATTTATAGAACTTTGGCGTAGCTGTCCTCCTCCTCTACAGTAATCTCCTTCCTTCTATTTATAGAGGAAGAAAAGTTACATGCAATAATTATAAGTTGTAATTCTGTTACATCAAATAATAAATGAACAAGACTCTCTAGACTTCTGCAAATCGGCTAATGTAGGCTGCTTTCTGTGAATGGGTCCCATATGTTTGCTTAGATGTTGTTGACGGTCGATTTTGATAATTGGTTAATGAAGGGTTCTAAGAACCAAACTGCTATTGAGAGTGAAAGGGGAGCAAGAAGATGGTGAGAGATTTAGAGGAAGAGCAGAGAAAACACAAAAAGTTTTATCGTAGTTTGGCTAAAGTCAAGATGACCCTTATGTCCACGGTAATGTTATTAGTTTTGAGCAGTTGTTTTGTTACACAGAGTAATATTACATACATCTATGGCTATTTTGGTAGAGTTTTGGCATATGTTACTCTTTATTTATGCAATGGCTTTCCCTCCCTATTTATAGAAGCCGGGAGGGTTACAAATCGTAATTTATCATTGTAAAACTATGATTACATTTGTACTGAGCATTAAATGCTAGACGTCAAGCAATAAATGTGGGATAAATCATTATCGGACTTTAGAGGCTGATTTGTAAGTTGGTAGAGTATTCAAACTATCTATCAGACATTAGCTGTTCTTAATCATGCCAAGAGGAGCTCACTGTAGCCTTATTTGGTTTGGAAACTACGAGCTCACACTGTGTGGTGTACGATTGGCTATCTAGCCTCAGCAACCTCGTTGAGTTGGGCCATGCCTCCTCACCTCCTGACCTGATTCTTTGGGCCTCTACAAGTCCATTCTGTCTGGTCTGAAAATTCCCATAACAGATGTAATCTCACCCAGTACTCTATTTTGCTAGACTAGATGTCTTCTTTCAGGGCTCTTGCTGAGTGGGACGCTTTGTCTCACAAGCTGAGGTTCTTGATACAGGAGCACCACTGTTCAAAGAGCTTGAAACTAGTGAAGCGAGCTCGAGTCGTATGTAAGCTGGGACTTTGCATCCCTAGTTTTAGCGAGATGAATCCTTTCTTTGCTTTTGGCTTAGCTTTCATTGGGCTGTGGGCCTGCCTTTGCAAGATCGAATTCTACTCATAACACAAAATTTCTAGTTTGTGGGCCTTTTTTTTAGGGAGAGGGTTGTTCTTATTTGTACATATTGAAATGAAATGCATCATTAAGATCAAATTTCTCATCACCTGGGAAATTTGAGATTATCATCCACCATGGAGGATAACTTATTAAGAGTAGATTTGTAAGATATGTGGGGGCAGAGTATACAAGATGTGTAATTGTTTGCTAGAGAGACGGCCTATGTAGGAAATTACCACCACTTTGAGAGCATTGGGGGTGTACTGGAAATGTGTCTATGTGGTATGCCAAGTATGAAATGAGTTGGGTAATCTTAAAGAATTGAAGATTGACAATGATGCAATAACACTTGTCAAAATAGCTTACTAGGGATTGATCAAATAGGCACATGTGTATGCACTATATGGCTGTGAGAATAGTAAGGGGATCATGTTGACCAATCCTATAGTAGAAAAGGTGGTTAATGAAGAGGCAGTGTGAGAGCATGATGCAACAGGGGTGGAGGTAGAGCATGATGTAGTAAGGGTAGAGGATGAGGAATCTAATGATAACAGTTATGGTAATAGTATATTTAATGTAGTGTCCGATGACTTTGTAGATGAAAGGGATGATGATGATTGCTTTGAATTATATGTTGATGAAAGTGTGAATGAGACTGCCTTGGGAGGTGGACGAGACTGCCTTGGGAGGTGGAGATAATGATGTCTTTGCATTTGAACACTCAACACAGGCTAGAAATAGAGATAATAATGCAAACTTTGACTCAAGTAATGATGAAAATGTTTATAATGTGGAATGGAACAAGGTAGTTACAAATCGACTTGTTAGTGAGTTAGAGAGTGACTATAAGAGTAAATCATTGGATAGTGTAGAACTGAACTCAGATAGTTAGCTAGAAAAGACTTCAAATGTACCTAAATATCCTAGGTATAATCCAATAGAGATGAGGGTGACTATTCATGAAGAAAAGGACTGCAGTTTACATCTATTAAGCGGTTTAAGCAAGCAATGAGAGAATATTGCTTGTTAAATGGACATGATGTAAAATTTAGATCAAATGACAATACTATATGTAAGGCTAAGTGCAAGAATGAGGGATATAATTTTATAATTTTTGTCAGCATTAGATGTAATGTGCAAGAATGAGGGATGTAATGTTTTCACACTCTATCCAAAACACACATGTAAAAACACTCAAAGGACATTTGGCATTATCTAATTGGATGGCTAAAAAAATAGTGGATAAGTCATTTGGGTATCAAAGGATGAAGTTGGCAGATATTATTGATACTGTTAAGAAGCATTACATGGTTGAAGTTTTAGTAGCAAACTTTAAAATTGCATATATAAAGTTTTAAGGTGTAATCTTGGGTTTACATTTAAGCTTTTGTTGGATAGACCAGCACTAAATATATAACCTAGGTTTCAAAGATACTACATGTGTTTAGATGCTATCAAGCAGAGTATCCTCTCATCTTGTAGGTCTATCATTAGATTCGATGGTTGTCACTTAAAAGGGATGTTTAGTGGCCTGTTGCTGGTAGTAGCAGCAAAAGACCCTAATGACCAATATTTTCCATTGGCAATGGTAATTATAGACCCTAATGACTAGTATTTTTATTTGATGACAAGTAATATAATCTAATTACAATTAAGGTAATATATAAAATAAAAATAATTATAATTAATGCATTCTAATTACAATTAAAATAAAACAAAACTAATTCTATATTTTTATTTGATTACAAGTAATGTAATCTAATTACAATAAAGGCAATCTATAAAGCAAAAATAATTACGATTAAGGCATTCTAATTACAATTAAAATAAAACAAAACCAATTCTATTTTTATTTGTTTCACTCAATTGTTGACTTTGTTATTTAAAGCAATCTAATTATGATTAATGTAGTCTAATTCCTTAGTATTTGATCCTTTAATGCATTCTCTTTTTAATGCAGAATTTGGGAGTTGAAAATTTTGTTGATTATTGTGAAACTGCAAAGGATCTCAATGGCTTCAGAATGAGAATATTCTATCCAAATTGCATATCCCATCATCTTGTTCTTTCCCTTCTTATTTTTTGTTTCTCTTTTTAGCTCTACCAATGACTACTATAGCTTCTTATTTTATCTCTTTTATGAAAAGAGGTAAAACTATTTTCTTCATTTTCATGTACCTTTTTTTTTCATTTTACAAATATTTATATGTGTTTTACTTTTATTTTAGGTGAAAGTTTTCACATTTTTTTCCAATAGATTCTTCATTTAATTGCCTTTATAAAATACTATCCAATACCTATTTTGTGTATCATACAAAATGAAAAAAGCTGGAGTGGCATTGGTGAGAAAGGTACCTCACTTGCCAAAGATGATAGCAAAGGTGCTGATAAACAAATCCTATCTTTTCTTAGTGGTTCATTGATCCTTTTGAATTGCTTACACACTTGCTTCTTCTGATATTGTGAGGGTTTGATCTTTTTGTTAATAATTTTTTTCAATTGTTATTTTCAGAAATTTTAACTATTAGCATCAATATATTTTATTTTTCAACAATCAAATGGCTACTAGTTTGGCATGGAAGTATATTATTCAAGAGTTCAAGGTTTGTTTCTAAGATTTAATTTTTTTTCATTTGAATATAAATTTTCTTAATTCTTAATTAGTTTATAATGGTGGAAACTTCTTTTATGTATGATATTTGAGAAAATCGATGAGTCATTTGAACTAGGTTTTTTACAGTTTAAATCGAGGGTTTGCTTAACAATTTATGTAACAAACAACAAGCTTTGAAAATTTGGAAAAACAATTTGTTGGTTTTGGTCCATTGTGATTACAACATTTTGAATTATTACATTATCAATATCTAACAGAGATTATTCATTTGCTTTCACATAATATGTTCACTCTTTTTACTCTCATATATTTGTTACTTCTCATCTTGAATAATATACAAGGCAAGGACATAAATGAAATTAGTTGGCTTGTATTATATAATCTTTTTTGTTAGGTATTAAATTGTGTTGTATAGATTATAATTTAGTATTATATAGTAAGCTAATATTTTATTTCAAGGTATATTAATGGTCTCGGAGATGTTGTTGAGCAAAGCCTTGTGAAGGTTGCCTGTGTTTCACACTACGGTGGTATTTCATTAGTGCTAATAATTGATTCAAAAGTTTTTATAAAATTTCATCTTGTGCAAAGTCATTAATTGTTTGTGTGTATGAAATGTTCTACAAGAAACTATTAACATTGGCATAAAATTTCAAGAAACATATGTCCTAAGATTTAGTGTATAAAATTTTTAGTATTTTTATGTAATTAGATAAATGAATTAACAATGCATATAAGGAGTTTAAGAAGAGAGAAATTCAATTGGCTTTAAAACCAAGTATGCTATAGCCTATTTTATCTATCATGCTTTTAAGGAGAATGTTGTAAAGGCTACTTGTCATGAACTTAGGATCACTATCACCTTGATTACATATTTACCCATAACTCAAGGTGAATTCGAATTCATTAATAAATACATTTATTTTTTTTTACATACTCTACTTTAATTTTATGTTTTGGTTTCCTCATTCAATATATATCCTAAAATCATATTAGTATCTGACAATTGTTATAATAGTTATAATATTTTATTGATATGCTTTTTGTGTGTAATTTTCACATACTCTACTTCAATATTTAATTGATATGTTTTTTATATAATTATATATTAAAATTGTTATGACAATTATAATATCAGACATTAGTATTTCATATCTCATGCAATTCTTTTAAAATAATAATTTATTTTTATTTTTCTTCCACAAATTATTGTTGCAATTAATGTATAAAAATTATCCAATTATGCAAGGAATGTGCATTATTTAGCAAGAACTACCATGTTTTTATAATTCCCTGTTTTTCCTTGTCATTGTATTTATTTTCTACTTATTTTTTTTCCAAGACTGTTAATAACTTCTTCTAATGTATTAGTTCATATTTATTTTTATTTGAATTATTTATCTGTAATATGTTTTGTATCAACTCTTATTTTTTCATTTCTCATGCTTAACACATGGCTATAACTAAGATAGTAGAATTCTAAATTACTTTGTAATTTTCATTTAATATTATAGAATTCTAAACTTAAAAGGTGTAAATCCTTGTAATCTTCCAACTCAAGAGTTTTTTGGTTCACATAAAAAGTAAGTTCTTATGGGAAGTTAAACTTTTTAAGAAATAAATTCCTGTGTGAACTTTATGGGAAGTACTAAAAATTATTTGGTTGATACTAAGGAAGTAGAACTTCTTAAGAAGTAAGTTCCCATGTGATGTTTGGTTCAACTATATACTTTTCATGAAGTATTACCAAAATAACTAAAATGTCCTATGTAAAAGTCATATTTTCTTACGAAGATATTGTGTAAATTTTTAAAAGAATACTCTTGTAATTATTTAAATTTTATAAGGATAATTTTGTATTTTATTTTATTAAAAACACAAGAAGTATAACTTACCTATAGGGTTGGATAAGCAACTTCCCATGCCTTGCGGAAATTAGAACTTCCTAGGAAATACAACTTTTCCCATTTTTTAAGTTAGTGGCCAACTAAACAACCTAAGCATTTTTTTACTTCTCGGAAAGTTGTACTTCTTGTTGAATTTTCTACAAACCAAATGATTTTTTAGAATAAGATTTTTGTAGAAAAGTTTGGAATTAAATTTTTACTTTTTTTTTAATTGAATAGTTAAGGTTTGGATTTGAATTTTTATACACATTTTTTTTAATTTTTGATTGAATATTTTTCAATTAAGTCTCATTAATAACTAACACATGTGAATAAAATTTTGGCCTTATTTAATAATCAATGGATTATGTTAATGATTAATAATTATACTAACTATTAGCTGATAGCTAATTAATTGTATTAACTGACTTGACCAATTGATAGTATAAATTATTTGTATAAAGATGTTTAGTAAAATTAATTATTTATTACTAGCTGTTTATATGTAAAACAAGAAAAAAGGACAGGAGTATCTTTTATGATTTATTTGACTATGTTTTTACTTTAATAATATTTTAGATTTTAATATATTAGTTATCAGATTAAATTTTCTTTTAAAAAATAATTCATTATAGTACATTATTTATTAAATTTTTCTTTAAGATTTAACTATTATAATTTATTATATTTATTAGATTTTTCTTTAAGAAATAAATAATTATAATTTATTATATTTAGACCTTGTCTTATTGTTGTGTTGAGATTTATTCTTATTTGTCATTTTGGGCTAATGAATGAACCATTTTATAAAAATGTATATATTATCTTTGTTTGGCTTCTTGCATATTCCACATTATATTTTTAGCTATTAGAATATAAGTATTCAAAATATGTATAACATTAGTATCCTATTGGATACGATAATCTACATTATAAGGTACTTATGATGGACCTATGATTGTAAGGGTGTCATGATCATTGTTGACATTCATTTTGTGGCCATATATTGTAATTCAGTTTCTCATTTATTAAACTATGTTATCAAAGTTGAAGATTATTATAATTTTCTATATTGGATTACTATAATTTAATTGTATATTAAATTGAATTAATTGAATGCCATAATAATTAAGTATAATCGACTAATTGATATGTGATCTGACTTTGGGCCTAACATAACATCTAGATCGACAGTGGGCATTGATAGTGTGAATATTGTAACTAGACCTACGATGATGAGTCAATCAACTCAATAGGGTTACAACAAAGCATGTTTGTAACACCTTAGAGAAGCGAAAGTAAGAAAATAAATAAAAATTAACCTGATGAACTATGATAAAAATTCTAAAAATTTTGTTCTAGCCAAAGTTTGAATTTTTCTTTTTTCTGGTGGATTGTATCAAATGTGTTGAAGTTTTGTTAGGGCTAAACTGTGATTTTCCTCATTTTATGATCGATCCATCCTTGCTGGTGACAACAAACATCCCTCCTCATTTGGCTAGCTTCCCTTGCTCTATTGGTATTGAATAATGGTGATCCCATTTTTTTTCCAATTGCTGTCATTGTTGCTAGTGACAGCTTCACCGTCAATCTCCCTTCAATAGCAAGCGGTCTCCTTCTATTTTTTAATGTTGTACTCATTCGATGACGCCCCAAACCCTAACTGGCTACTGGGTAGTAGGTATTGCTTCTTTCCAAGATTGATTTTTATCTATGTGAGATTATCCTATTTGAAATTTAAACATCAGAAACTATAATATTTTTGGAACAGAAAAATCCTTTGCAAGGTTACGTGAACTTGATAACTAGGGTCTAACACACTAATTTAAGAAAGTAGTAAACTAGAACAATTTCATTTGCATTTGAAGTTATCTGGATATCTCACAAGGTGAGTAAATAATCATACTCTTTTGTGAATCTCGATTTGCAAAACAAAATAAATTTGTTATCCAGATCATTACCATATCTAAGTAATTAGATTTTTGATGTTAGCTTGTCTCAAAATTTTAACTATATGTTGTATTTCTAAAATTTTAACCGTACGATACGTAATTATGAAAATGATTTATCTTAGCATATTTTTGCATTTTATAATAATTACTATTTATAGAATTAGTGACTTCATTTTTACCATGACATGGAATTTTTTATATTACTGAATTTTATGCTACTTGAAATGATTGACAATATATGCTGATTATTGATATCATGATCTGATTAGAACTATTTCTCATCTTTGGATATATCTGGTAGCATAATGCTTTTCAACCGATCACTTATTTTTGAAATCTTGAATCCATTGGAAATTCCTTGGAAAACCCTTAGTGCACTTGTGATTAGAATATCTATTAAAGAAATAAGGGAGAGAATATTTGAATATCTAATTGTTGTGTTTGGTGTATTACAAAGATATCTGTTAGGTACAGGTACCTTTAGGAATTATCCTTCGGATTCCAATTGTATTTTAGAAAAAGAAGACCTAGAATATTTGCTACTTGGATATTAGTAAATTTTAGAAAATCTTAATGATTTTTGCTGTGTTTACATCGTGATAAGTATTTCTCACAATAATATAATCTGTTACACCTTTTACTTTGTTGACTTCTATATTATTGAATTCACTTTTATGATGAATTAAAGTTTTAGAATTTATTTTGAGATTGTTTCTTTTAAACTGGTAAGCCTATTTTCAAAAATGCATGTTTTACCATTTAGATTTTGAACATAAACTACAACTGAGTTTTGGTTTTTCTGTGGGGTTATTTGCTCACTGAGTTTCTGTGAAACTGACCTTATTTTCCTTCATATTTTTTATAGCTTGAAGTCACCCCCACTATCCACCCTTACCTATTTGGTTCAGGATCTATTCTTTGACTGAGTGAATCATTTCCTACAGAGCTTAAAGTATATGAATAGTGTAAATGTTGGTAGTTGGCATAGTTGTGATGTGCATATGTTTTGTCTGAATGTTGCTTAATAGCTTATAGACTTATGTTGTCTAGGTTGTTTTAGTCTTAATTTTGATGTATAGGTTGTGTATAGGGCATATAGCCCTTATTTGTTGTATAGGCCTTATGCTCGAAAGTCTGAAAAATAAAGAAAACTCTGTTAGATCTTTGGTAGATATTAAATGGAAATATCTAATTTATGCATCGACTTAATAGTAGTCTTAATTGAGTTATGTTAGATTAGAAAAGATTCTATTTTGTTAGGCTTGTAGAGGGTTTCCTAATGGTGACCTTCTACGTCAGTCATGTTAATGTATATTGTTTTATTCTGTAAGCGTATGACATAGCTGTAGTAGAATCTGGTGAATACGAGTTGAGTCCCATTGGGATCTTTATTATCAATTACCAGATGTTTGTAATGTAAGATGTCTAAATCAAATAAGAATAGCAAAAAGAACAGACAGGTCTAATGTAAAAGTAGCAGGCAAATAATAAGCAAAGTATAATAATAAAAGCCTAGGATTGAGGTTTCACCATAATTATGTTCTTTAATAATTAATTAAGTTATT
>JANHAO010027522.1:0-10826 GCA_026873985.1 Saraca asoca | reverse complement strand
GCTTCCGTTTAATTTATTTCTCATAGATTCAATGTGAGTATTGTAAATATGTTTTAGGATTTGATTAAGATGTGATATTCTCTTTATGCATATTACATTTATGAGTAAATCAAATCCAACAATTACTTGTACTTTAACCTTATAGAAATGGCAGGGCATTCTATTTACATTTAGAACTGAAATTATTATGAAAATAAAGAAAATTATATCATTTCTTATATCATTCAGAAGTTACAAGAAGTAAAAGTTTGAGGTGCGTTCAATTGGGAAATTTGAAGCGTCGGTACAGAATAAAAAAATAATTTTCTTATTAAATATTTAATTCATGTATAGTGAAATTTGTTATTTAATTTTAATGAACTCTCTCTATTTGAAACCATTTTACCCACTTAAGGCTTCAGAAAATGTTATCTACTAGGGAAAAAAAAACACTCATTTCCCACTCTTTTCTTCTCTTACATAGCGAAGCTCCCATCACCACTTATCGTCATTGACTATTACCTGTTAGAATTTTCTCTAAGGGACTTAGTTCAGAATATTAATGTGTGTGTGCATATATATATATATATATATATTGGGCTTTCTTGTGATGGATATAATAGTCTAGTAAGTTTTGTTTTTGAAACGAGGTGGGTTTCTATTCTCTACCCTAAGCTTTGTCCTGCTTGCTCCCCATCTGGTTAGTAGACATTCCTTCTCCCTTTTGATGGCGAAGGTTAGAGATAGTGCATCTATCAAGAGGACTAACCATACTAGAACAATGGATTCAAAACCAAATTTAGGTAAATAATTTCAACATTCTATATATTTTTATAATTCACATATCGTTTATACTGTTTAGCATGATTTATTTACATAGTTTATCTATAAATTTTTTTATAATTGATATCAGAGTTTGATTAATCATGTTATGTGATTGAATTATGTGAGAATTTGTTCAGAAATTGTATGTTTAGGATTGTCTAAGGTTGTGAAAATAATCCAGTTGTTAATTGTTCCTGAATTTAGAAAGCTACGAGAAATCTTAGATTATTTTACTATTTTATAGCAATAAATTAATAAAAAAAAATTGTTTGAATAATTTCTTGTGAGTTTTCTGAATAATTTGCACAAATGAATTTCTAGATTTGTGAGTTTTGTTGGGTTTTTAATTCGAAGCCATAAATGAATATTCTAGATTTTCCCAAGAGGTTTTTCTTTCAAATTCAAACAATTTTACCATGTTTTCTTCAAATCATTCCTTGGATATTAGTGTTAGAATCATATGAGGAGCAAACTCATAAATTAATTTGATAGAAAAACATAATGAAAAGGTTAATTTAGATGAGAGTTTGAGAAAAAAACACAATCTTATAGTTTTTTTTTGGGTTTTCAATCTCACAATTGAAGCATAATTTTCTAGTTAATGTTAGATGAATTTTAAAAGGAAAACTTACAAAAGAATTTGAGTGAAAATGACCTAAAATACTTGGAAATCTAATCTGTCAAGACTGGTTAAAAAATCAAGTTTGTTTGATCCGAAAACTGGCCATTTAAGTAAGCAAGAAGTTAGCCTATGTCCAGAGTGAAGTCTACGTTCACCCCAATGTCATAAATTGGGACTTGTGACCAAATTCAACAAGCAAATGTGCTCAGATTCAAACAAAATTTGGCACAAAAATCAAGTATGAAGAAAAGATCATATAACACAAATTTAAGAGAAAATCCACGTGTAGATTTTTTTCCTATTTTCCTTATTTTAAAGTTATTTTTCTAATTTAAATATGATAACTTGTCCAATACAAGTAGATAAGCATATGGTTGTTATCCTTGGATTTTTATTTTCACATCGATGCATTATGGTGAATTAAAACCCTTCTGAGTTAGAAGAAAAGCCCTTATGTCAATTCGAAAAAAGTATATCTACTTATGCCATTAGGATTTTCGCTTAGAATGCTTTTTAAGAGGAATGTTTGGTGAACCAAGGTGGACATCGAGGCACTAGTTTAGAGGTATGAGTATGTGGCTTGGTACCTTTCTTATACACTTGGGAGTCTTGTAATGAGTATTTTATGTGAATAGAAAAAGTAACCCATTTTAATTGAAATATTGTCCCATAAATTATGCACTTTTGGCTGCATTTTGTTAGCATTTTTAATATAGCTAGAGATTGTTAACATTTATGGAGATTATTAGCATTTCTAGATATTGTTAGCAAAGTATGAGATTGATAACTTTACTAATATAATTGCTTTGCTATCTTAATTTCCTTAGTTTTTATGTTGAAAACAATTTAAGTCAGACAACATTTTTTAGTGTGTATTATTTGTTTTGTAGGATCAAATTGTATGAGATTCAAGATATCCAAATTAGTTTCAGTAATTCTTTTATTTTTAGGATCTTTTGTAAGTGAATTCAATTCAGTTTTGATTCAAACAAGCTTACTAAAATTATTATATTGAGGTAGAAACAAATCACTTGAAGTGAATTAAAATAAAATATTTTTCAAACATTGTTTTCAAATGATCTTTCACAAGCGCAAGTTTTATAAAAACCATTTTACATTATGTGAATTGATTCACTGAAGAACTTGTGAAAATGCACTCGAATCAATTCAGCAATTGATTCATGAAAAAAAGTTTTGAAAAATATTTTTACCAGAGGTTAAGATTTTTACCTTAATCAATTAGGTAATTGATTCAAGTCCTATTCATATAATACTATGATTTGATTCATGCATTAATTCAATCATGAACATTCTTTATGATATTCATAGATAAATCAATTTACAAATTAATTCATTAGTTTGTAACCACTCTGTTGATAGCGAAATCTAGTTCTGGGCCAAATTTCTATCAACCAAGATCAATTCTTGAACCCCAAACTACTTTCAGGTTAATATAACGAGAGATGAGGAAGATGATGAAGATGGTGAGAGGAAGAATAGCAATGTCATGCAATATTTTTAACGTGATTCGGCTAAAACTAAGTGGCACTGGTCCCTACATCCACGATAACTTTTATTAATGTAATAAAAAAATTTACAGAGTTTCAACATAGCAATTTTTAGCCTTTTATTTTTACAAGGGTCCTCCTATTCTTATATATAGAGGTTATGAGGTTACAAATGTAATTTTACATATTGTAAATAAGTTACATCAAACATTACACGTACAAAATAATATAAACTCTATAAATCAGCTTCTGCAAGTTACTTTCTGCTAGGTGGACCCCTTGTCTATGGGCTGATGTAAGCCTATCTGGTGTTCTGTCTCATTGGGCCTTCATCTAGCAATGCATTAAATCTCGCGAGCTATTTCTAGCTCGAGGTCGCTACTAGCCTTCAATGAGGTCGAACTCGCACTTGCTGAGGCGAGCTTAAGTGGGCTCAAATAGGGCAGCTAGTTTCTTGACGAGCTAGACTTCTAACCTTTGGTCTCGTCACATCTCAACCTTGTGATTAGCGAGGTGGCGCCTTCCAGGTAACCTTAGCAAGTTGGACCATTTTTGCTTGGACTTAGCTTCCATTGAGCTTCTATCGACCCATTTTACGAGACCAAATTTTACCCATAACACGCTCTAAATCGATTCATAGACAAAAAAATTAGTTATTTTTCAAAATATTGATTATAGCAAACCCTAACCTAATTTCAAACAAAATAGTTTTCATAATTCTAACATTTCTTCAAGAGCAAAAAAACATTGAGATACTAAAGCTTTATTGGATTCATCACTACCTCACTATATCTGATCAATTCAAAGGATCTTTAATCAAAATTGAAGAAAATTTCAAACTAGATATTTGAGATATCCAGCTCAAATTTGGTATTGTATTACTTACTTTGTTTCTTGTTTTAATTTGCAATTTATAAGTTGATAGAAATTGGAGATACAAAGGAAGAGGTTGATCTTCCCTTTACATTTTCTTTGGTTATAAAGTTGATTATAGTTAGTTAAAGGTGTATTGAATTCTTTGAATATCTATATGTTATGAGGTTAATCATAGTCTGTAGAAGATAAAAGAATTATTGTATCTAGGTTAGCAAGAGCCCAGTTTGATTCTTATGTTTTAGGTTTAGCAAGAGTCTAGTATAAATCTTATTGTATGAATTGGCTATTTAGTAGCCCAGTTAAATTCCTATTGGTATTAATAAAAGAGGCTATTTGGTTAAGAATTGTCTAGTGGATGTAGACTTTAACTACGATTTCAGTTAAAGTTAAACTACTTTAAAAATTGTAGTATCTTTATTATTCTTTACAATTCTTTATTATTCTGCAATTTATTCTTATTGCATTATCATAATTCTGTTGTTCTAAAACTGTTTAACTGCTGAACAAACTATTTCAACTACATTCTTATATAAACTGATTTGATTGTCTAATTGATTCTCAAATCTATATCGATCTAATCAGTTATTCCAATTAAGATCTTGATTATCCAATTAGCTTCCTAATTCTAATCAAAGTTATTTTCTTAAAGACTTCCACTTTTACAAATCAAATAAGAATCTAATTTATTTTCAAAGAGAGTATGTAAATTTTACTAAGGTAAAAAAGGGCAAGATCATTTTATTATCATATATTTTTAGGACCTATAGTTGGTATCAGAGCTTCTAGCTCTTGATACTCTCTTATTTTCAAAGAGAAAATGATCCTAATTGTATTTTCTTACCCGAGAGTCCATCTTTGCATAAACCCCTTAGTTTTAATGGATATCATTATACCTACTTGTTGATGGTGGATTTTGGTTCTGCTAGAATCTAGCCAACCAGAAGAGCTCTTATGGACTCAAGTTGCAAATGAAGAATAAGGAGAAATAAGAGGAGGAGCAGCAAATAGACAAAGGATTTTTAATGTGGTTTAGCCAAAATCGGGCAGCACCGGTCCATACGTCCACAATAATGTATTAATCTGGAGGAATTTCTTTAGAGTTTCAGTATCTCTACTTTAGCTTGGTTACAATGATCTCCCTCCTTCTATTTATAGAGGCTGGAGAGGTTACAATTATAATTATATAGTTTATATTTCTATTACATTAAAATAAATGTACAAGACAGCCTAGACTACTGCAAAATGACTTCTGCAGACTGGTGGTTGGTTTCTAACGATTGCTTTCTATGGATAGGCCCTACACGCTATTTTTTACAGACTGGTCCCACATACTAAGTCTAAAACGGTCACTGCTTCATGGTTTAGTTGGGCGAGGTGCGATGTTTGTAAGCTGGGATCTTCGATCACTACTGGCCTTCGGTCAGCAAAGATGATCGTCGTAAGGTCACCTTTAGGAATGCGAGCTCACATATAACGAGCTACCGGCTATGCAAGCCAAGTCATGTCCCTTAACGAGCTAGGACTTCTTTCTTGTTTTGTGTCCATGCAGACAATAGTTTAGCGAGCTTGACTCTTCTCTTTCTTGGACTTAGTCTGTTACCAAGCTTTTGCCAGCCTATTTTTTAGAACTGAAAAATGCCTATAACATAAGCCCCCCAACTCTCAGCTTACTTTGCAGGCTGGGAGTTGAATAGTTTTGCTAGCAAAGGGCCTTCTTTATACATTACCATGTGGTCAAAGTCTTCGGTCAGCCAGTCGTTTCATCTGATCCAGGCTATACCTCGTGCTATATGTGTCTCACTATCATGGATGAGTCTACCTCATTGTCTTCTGAAGCATTCAATTAGAGTAGTTAGGAGTGTCTCCTAGACTCTTCGGTGAGACCAGGCTGGTCTATTTAAAGTATAAAAGTTCATCTTCCTCCTTTAGTCATTGAGTGAACTAATGGGAGCCTTAGATAAGCCCTTCATATTTCTAGAGGTCTGCCTTTCTGAAGAGATATGGATGGTCTACTGTATAGGAAGCCTTTTAAGCCATCTTCCTTTTTTGGGAATGAGGAAAGATTTTACGTAGATCTTAGATTATTTCCTTCTGGTGATCCCATGTGTATAGTTTGCTGTATAGGAAGCCTTTTAAGGCCATTTTCCTTTTCTGGTAGATCTTAGATTATTTCCTTATGGTGATGCTGTAGGGTTCTTCCTTTTTCAGCCATCCCAGCATGCTTCTTTGGAATCCTCAGTGTTAAAGGTGAGGCCGAGGAGGAGATTGCTATTGAGGAGGACGATTGGAAGAAGAAAGTTAGGGACCTAGCAGGCTTCTTAGTCCTCCAGCTGGTAGGAGTTTACCTGTCAGAGTCCAGCCTCCTTTTCAAAATTTGATAGTTGTAGGATTGCTTTAACTTGTATTTCAAATCTTGTAAATCTACCTCGTTGAGGCTTTAAATAAATAAACTCTTTTCGCGAGCATTACATTATGCTAAATGTTTTGCTTTAATATGGATGGTAACATAGAATTTCTATAAGCCACAACTAAATGAAATACTAAATCATATTTTCTTGATAAATAATGAATATGAGAGCCTCAAGTCCCTTGGACTGTAGTAAGGAAATCATCCTGGCAGGTCACATGATAGCTACATCCAATGGGAAATTGTATGAAATCTATAAACAATGTATCGCATGCTAGCCACAAGTGATTCTCTATGTGAGAACTATAGATCATTAAGTTGCATGAGAGCTACAAACATTAGGTCGCATGAGAGATGTGACTGGCGAGCCGTGCCACTGCGATTTCATCACTTGGGCAATCGAGTTTCTTTTAGCACCTCTGTGCCTCAGTGAGCCCACAACTCTACTAGAATTGAGTTTATTTTGAATGTCTCCATACCTCAACTAGACCAAAGGTCACAGTTGGTCAATAAGTTTATTTTGAGCATCTCCTTGCCTCAACTGGACCAGAGGTGGTAGTTGGCCAAGAGATATACATTGCTTGAGGAAGTTGGTTGCATATGAGCTAGAGGATCATGTACATTTAGTGGCAAAGAGCAAATTAGATACATGCAATAAAGAGATTGCTATAGGGCCAGGCCAATCAACAAACAAAGTTTCTTTCAACAAAGATAAAGAGGGAAGCTTTAACACTAGCTTTTGAATTATAAGAATATATCAATATATAATTCTAACTGATCCCCTCAACTCTTGATCAGGGTCTCACTAGGGATGCTAAAGTTGTCACCCTGCAGGTCGCACCACATACTCCCTTTGGAAGCCTTTCTTGATTAGATCCTCAATTGTGTCTCTAAGGGCCCAACAATTAGAAGTGTCATGGCCAGCATTGTTATGATAAGCATAGAACTCTTTTTGGTTCCTCCGCCTATAGGGAATTTTTGAGGGTGCAGGTCTCTCGAAATCTTCCTGATCCCTCTCAGCCACGAATATCCTATCCTTGGAGTCCAATAGGACATTGTAATGCTCGTGCCAACCAAGGTGATGAGGTCTCTCATCCTTGCCTTTTAAGACTTCTTCGCAGTCCATTCACCCGGGTGGTCACATTGCCATCCTTCTTATCCTTTTAATCAGGCTTTCTTGAGCCGAAGGTTTCTTCCTATTTGATCTACTTGGTAGCTCATTCATAAAACTCGATTAAATCCTTCACCGAGGACTTATATAGGTTTTTATAGAGCTTTCCATCTTTGCGGAGTCCTGCGAAAATTATTACCAACATGGTTTCTTCAAATGGATTCTCCACCGAGTTAGCTTCTAGTTTGAACCCGGCAACGTAATCTTTCAATGACTCATGCTTACACTAGAAGATCATCGTGAGGTGGAAAAGGGGTTGGAGCTGCCTCTTCAATGCTCGATACTGGCTAATGAACTTCTACTAGCACTCCTCCCAGCTGCATATCAAGTGAGTAGGAAGGCCTTTGAACCATGCTTGAGGTACACCTCCTAGTGTATCTAGGAAAACTTGGCATTTGACCAAAGAATCAACCATTTGCAAATCCATTTGGACATTAAACGTGTCCATATGGTCATAAGGGTCAGTGTCCCCATTGTGCAACGGGATCGCAGGGAGTTTGAATTTATGCAGAAAGGGTTGGATTTTGATCTTTATAGAGAATGGTGATCTCCCTTCAGAGTGAGCTTGGCTACCTTGAGACTATAGACACTCCTCTAGCCACTTAATCCTCTGGAGTAGTTCCTCTATTGTCGGGCCTTGGGCCTTAGTTTGCTGACAAGTAGAGTGTTGGCCCGTTTGCCTTTCCTGGTCACGTGAGCAATGATCTACGGATTGCTTTTGGTGAGCTCTGCTCGAGCATCCAACTTCTTGTTGCTGGGGAACATTAGCAAGTGTAACAACCTCAGTCTGCCTTTGTACACCCTAAGCTTGCGCTTGTGCTAGCATCTCCTGGCACTAAAGCCAAGTTTATGCTCCATCAGTGCCATTGGCAACTGCAGTGAAGGAGTCTGTTATGGACACATAACCTTGAGGGGGATCAACTAATGCGTTCGAAGCCTTGGTGGCTTTTCCTCTCGCCATTGTAGCTACATAAGAGATCAACCAGAATATAAGAGATTAACTAAAGGGCAAATGAGTCCCCACAGACGGTGCCAAAATGTTAACAATGGATTTTGGTTATGCTAGAATCTAACCAACCAAAAGAGTTCTTATGGAGTCAAACTACTTTTCGATTATTGCAAATGAAGAATGAAGAGAAATAAAAAGAAGAGCAGCAAATAGACAAAGGGCTTTTAACATGATTCAGCCAAAATCAAGCAGTACCGATCCCTACGTCCATGGTAATGTATTGATCTGGAGGAATTTCTACAGAGTTTCAGTATCTTTGCTTCAGTTTGCTTACAGTGATCTCCTTCCTCCTATTTATAGAGGTTAGGGAGGTTACAATTGTAATTATATAGTTTATATTTCTATTATATCAAAATAAATGTACAAGACAGCCTAGACTACTACAAAATGGCTTTTGTAGACTAGTGGTTAATTTCTAAAGGTTACTTTCTGTGGATGGGCCCTACACATTGTTTTTTATAGATTGGTCCCACATACTAAGTCTAAGAGGGTCACTATTTCATGGTTTAGTTAGGTGAGGTGCAATGTTCGTGAGCTGGGACCTTCGATCAATGAAGATGATCCTTGCAAGCTTGCATTTGGCGATGCAAGGTCACGTAAAGCGAGCTGCCAATTACGCGAGCTAAGTCTTATCTCTTAACGAGCTGGGACTTTGGTCTTGATTTGTGTCTATATAGATAGTGGTCTAGTGAGCTTGGCTCTTCTATTTCTTGAACTTAGTCTATTATCGAGCCTTTGCCAACCCATTTTTTAGAATCGGAAAATGCCTATAACACTATTGGAAGTAAAAAATCAGAGACTTTATTGAAGTAATTGATATAGATATGTGGGAAATTATAGAGGATGGATAAGATCCACCACAAACACTAGTAAATGAGATTCCACAACCTAAACCTAATTCTTTATGGACTGAAAAGGAGAGGAAGAGACACCTCCTTACCTCTAAAGTCAAGTGGATCATCTCTAACTCTCTGTCCCCTAATGAATATGAGAGAATTTCTAATTGTATTACTGCTAAACAAATTTGGGATATTTTAGAAGTAGCATATGTAGGCACAACTCAGGTTAAGGCATCTAAAGTGCATGGGTTAGTCTCAAAATATGAAATATTCAAAATGGAAAAGGGTGAATCAATCAAAGATCTTATTCAGAGATTCATTGCTATAACTAACTAACTTTTGTTACCTAGAAGAAAATTTGAAAATGCAGATTTGGTGAATAAAATTCTGATATCTCTTATTGAAGAATGGTAAACAAAGGTGACAACCATAAAAGAATCACTAAAGATAGGGATGCCAATAATTCATGAGCTCTAAGAAACTTAGAAGAGCATAAATTGGAGCTGAAGAAATATAAGAAAAATGGTATTGACAAAAAGAAAAAAACTCTAGGACTTAAAGCTACAAAAATGTATGATGAAGAAGAAGAATCAGATACAAATGAAAAAGAAGACATGGCTTTGCTAAGCAAAAAGTTGTGTAGAATTCTCAAAGAAAAAAGAAGCAGAGAGAAGAGAAAAACTATACCTCAAAAGAAAAATCAAAACAAAATTGATCAAGAAAATTCTAGTGTTAGTACTACTCCAACTTATTTTGAACGCAAAAAACCTAGACACATTAAACCATATTGTTCTGTCTACTTAAAAAGATAGCTAGAAAATGAAAGAAGAAAAAGGAAACTTACCTTCAAAAAAGCTGATCTAGTTATTTAGGAAGATGAGCAAATTGATTCAGAAGATGAAGAAAAAGAAGAAGAAGCACTTCTCTATTAGCACTTCTCTGTCTTCTGGCTAAACTTAATGATAACGGTGAGGTATTTGGTAATGAGTCCTTCTGTTACTCTAGAGATGAATTTAATTCTAATGATGAATTTATTCTTCAGATGATGATGAAAGTGACGAAGAAATTGATGTATGCATTGAATTGTATGATTCATTATTGAAAGCCAAAAATGAATTAAAGCAGGCTAAAACAGAAAAAAAAATTTGCTTAAGAAAATCTGTAAATTAGAAAAAGAAAATAGTGATCTAAATATCCTAGCAGAAAAACTATTGAGTGAGAATAAAGCATGTGATTAGTGTCAAACTTATAAATCTGAGACAGATAGTTTATTGAAAACATTACAAAGCCTTACAAGTAGCAAAATGAAACTCAATAACTTTTTGAAAGATCAAAAAGACTTTCATAGTAAGACTGGCTTAGGATATTGTTAGACTTATTAGTCTAAGTCATTTACACCTTTCAGTTTTGATGTTAAAAAGCAATTTTCTGATCATTTTTATTTGATATATCTTTATCATATTTTACTACTTATTTTCTTTTGTTTTCAGGCTTCAAAGATATATAACTTTGGTATAAGAGAATCAAGACTAGTTTTTAGGATTTATTTTCTATTTTCTATTTTTATAGGATCTCTTATAAATAAACTTA
>JANHAO010027521.1:0-10840 GCA_026873985.1 Saraca asoca | reverse complement strand
ACAAGATCTCAACATAAATCTTCAAGCTTTATTAATCCCTTATGCTAGTTACAGGTTCAGCCTTCCATGGAGGCAGAAAAACATAAAGAAAAAGAAAGAAAAATGAGCTAACCTAAGATACCAGGAACTACACAAAAACTACACTCAAAATTGAAGCAAAAGACTTCACACCAAATGGCTTTGCCTAGGTGAAAGAGAAGAGGCAGCTGCTGAGTAGGTAGATAGGCAATGATGGCTGGTCTAGTTTTACTTTCTACCATTGCATGTTGTGCTCTCTTTTGTAGACTACTTCTTCTAATTTTCTAGCTCTCTTTTAGGTCTCCAGTTGGTTGAGTGTTTGCTGGATCAAAAGGTGGTCATTTGGGCTCAAGATCCATGCCAATTGGGGCCTTGAAAGTCCAATTCTGCAAAGCCCATTTTCGTAGCATTTTTGCCCCTGACTTGCAGCTCATTTTTCATGCCTATATTGATGTTTTCAACTCTGGACATCTTCATAGGAATTGTGGCTTTATGTCTCAGATTCCATTTGGGCTTTGGCTCACCTCATTTGGACCTCTATAACTCAAGTTATTGTCTATTGAATGCATGAAGGTCAGGCTGCTAGGGACAGGGCTGAGATAGTATTCTGATTCTAATTTCAACTCCAAATTTAGGTAGACAATTATGTGATTCAGCCTTGGAGGTCTTCATGAAAGCTATAGATATATCTCTTATATTTCCTACAAGATAAGAATCACATTAATTGGATAAGTGTAGCTCAAGATATGGTCAGATTACAGAAACTTCTCAAAAGGCCAAATTATGCAGAATTTTCTACTAATGATCCAATTGGCATTAAATCACAAATACACACTAACACAGTTGGAAGTAAGCAATTTTGAAGCTTAAAATGCTAAGTATGAGGAAAAATAAATGCATAAAATATTGTGTTATTACTTTCCTTTACCTATTTTGAGGTAATATTGTCCTTATTTCTTCCTCATTTTTTTTTTAAGATAATTTCATCTCTTCTACCATATTTGTTATATGGGGTGTAACATCCTCATTCTGTTTTCTCCTATGTAGAGCTATTATCATTGTTGATCTCCCTTTCTTGTGTGAGGGTATACATGTCATTGGTCTTCCTTCTTAGTATGAGTTATATTCATTTTGATTGTCCTTCCTCCTATTCAAGGGTAAAACATTCATTGTTGGTCCTTCTTTGTTCAAGGACAATTTTGGTATTCCTCTCTTACTCGAGAATTACTTCATCATTGTTGTTTCCCTCTTCTAATTATGGGTAATTTTGTTGTTTCATAATTCCTATATTTTCTATACTATGCTACAATACTACTTTTATTAATATCTATTACATGAACTTGATTAATTTTTAATGACCGAATTAATAGATTTTTGGACAATAATGGGTGCTCTCAAGAGCATTCATCATTCCCACTACCCATTAATCCTATTTGTGTCAACCAGACAAAATTGTGCAATGATACTAACTTGTTACATCACAAATTTGGGAATGTGATTGCCACAAGCCACCTAGTGGTAACGTATGAACTCATGAGTATTTATCTTTTCATAAAACATTTATATTTTGAAAAATCGTGAAAATGATGTTGATACATTTATAAATATGATATGCACATTTTATCAAATCCATTTTACAAAACTCTATTTTAAATCTAAATATGTAATTCTTTTTTATATTTCATTAATAATAAAACATTTGGACTTTCTGCGGCTAAGTGAATTCAATCACTAAAGAGATAACTAACAGAACTATTTACTTGATAACACATAAACACATATGATAAGTTTGCACTAATTATGACATTTCTCAAGTCTATTTACCTGAAAATGATAATTGAATGGGATGACTATAGCTCGAGTACTCAGTGGGTGAAAATCTCTAACCCAACTTTTCGTGGAAAACAATTTTGGTCGTAAGAACATGTATGTCACCTATATATATATATATATATTCATACACATGCAATGTCATACTCTTCATCTTCCAATATACATGTCATAACCTTCTCTAAATTGTCATGCAATCAATTCAACATCTCCTTTTCCTAATAATAACTATTCAATTTAATCAAAACAACTATCAAACAGAGTGGCATCATTATAAATTATATGTAGTGGCTGGTAGCTATTGGAGGGATACTCAAGTCTTTTGCTTATATTATAAATATTCAATTTGTATACTTTATCACCTTATAGGATAGGTTAGTCACAAATAACATGCAATAATACTATGCAAGTCAAGGAGAATATAGGGCTATGGTCCTGAATCATTTTATTTCTTTATTAATGCACTCACTCTTTGCATTCCATATAATTGTGTCCTCCTACACTATACCTTTTACATATGTCATCAGCTACTATAGCTTCACAATGACATATAAATAAGTCTATTTTCATCTTCCTAATGCTTGTAGGTTTCCCTTTTTCATTTTATACCATTCACACATACAATCATCTTTTTCAATGAACTATCTAATCCTCAAATTTCTCCAAGGAAATCATCATTCTACCCTTACCGTATCCTTCCTTGCTAATTATTCTAAGATCTTATGTATATACATTCCTATTAAGGAATTCATACTTAACATAATCTATTTGTTTAACAATTATTTGATTTAAACCATGTAAGTTTAACTTAATTAATTAATTAATTTAAGTAAATTACAAGATTTATAAAAAAATTTGTAACATCATATTTACTTATTTATCTATCTATTCTATTTCCTAAATCTATGCAAGGTTAATACCAAGACTCCTAGGCATGCTTTCAAACAAACACATATAAGTCAAGTAATCACATAACATATAACCTATAATTTAGATGTAATTAATGAATTTTTAACATTCTATATCTTTCATATTTCTATTGTATACTCATATCCAGAACCTTTTTAGTATGCCTTCCTTCTCTATAACATAGCTTGAATTCCCTTTTTGTTTTTTTTTTTTATCATAACCACACTTTATCCATATACTAGCACTTAGAAAACATTGGGAATATTTGAAAACATACATATAGGGTTTAATAGGAAAAGGAAAATAGTCAAAGCAAAAAAAAAAAAAAAAACTCCCTCTCACTTGGTAAAGAGAATCTTCCTTGACATCCTTGAATCATTAAATTGATTAGCAATAGGGCTAAGTTGTTGTTAATGTGGAATCTCGCAAAACTACAGAATTCATTAATTAAAACTTATGATTTGGAATGAGGAAGATGGATTTACTAGATCAAGCCTTTAGTTTAATTAATTAACCTTTATTTTCGCAGACTTAGATTGAATATGCAAGGAGAATTTTTCTTGATAGGGTTTCTTCTTTTAGATAACTCCTAGACGTACGAGGATTGTGATTTCTTAGAATTTGTGAGTCCAAGGTTTTGTTTGGTCTAACATGAACTGGTTAACCATTCAATAAGACCTGGTTGATCAATTGGACTAGTTAACTGCTACAATGGGGCCGATCGAGGGTTGCCATTCGATCTTTATGCTAATCCAACATATTTGTTTTTGAGTCTAGTCAGGTTGACTCTATGGAGATGTTACACATTCTCAACCATCATATCATAAAGTAGTTCTTAGGATTATTCTGTTAGTATATATGCTCTAGAGACAATCAATTGTAATGACATAAAAACTACATATCTTAGCCTATTTAATAAACATGATGTTTTGGTCTCTTTATGAATTTAGTTATATGTGTGTGTGTGTGTTTTTGATAGATATGCTATATTGGATAAAGTCCTTGAAATATGATTGTGTATAAATTGATTACAATCAGGATTGTAATTATGAGATAATTTAAACATATAATTATATTTCTAAATATCACTGGTTGTTGAATTATTGAGAAAGTAAGATATCAATAATCCATGAGTAAACTAGCATATGTCATCTCAAATTCTTCTAAAAGAATGTAGTAATCTTATACACTATAGATATGTTAATATTTGGACAAGACATATGCGTATATGTTATGGAACATATGACTAGATTGACCTATTATGAGAAATCATATAGAATGTTACCCAGTGTCAATGGAATTTTCATGTGAAAAGTGGTGTAAATAATCCTTAGATTTGATATCAACATAGCATTTTATGTATGGAGTCATGTACTTTGATATTAGTTTAGGCTTGCACTAGTAAAGAGTAGATACAAGTAATCGTTGAGTGCATCATGAAATACATGAAGATAGTGATTGATCAAGAAAAAAATTCTTCCTCCTTAGTAACAAGGAAAAGTATTCAAACAATGTCTTGATACTTGTGCTATGATCAAAATCATAGGCCCATGTATTAATTAATATATAAAAGGAATTTTATGTATAATTAATTGTGAGATAGCACATGGTCATTAGACATGTACCTATAATTGGACATTCATATTAGAATTGACACTTGAACCATACCATAAGTTCAATTTCAATTTCAAGAGATGAATGAATTAAATTACACACAAACACCTTGTTATGAAAGGTTTTGATTTCTAAAAATCTATTCCTTACATTTTGGTGATCATGATTCTTTACTAGAAGCTAATCATGATTTATGAATTAGTTGGAACAATTTAGAGAAATTGTGTTTGAATAAAAAATATTTTTAATTCAATTAAGCTTATAAAAGCTTGTAAATAAATTCATTGCTAACATGCATGGAAACCTAATGGGTAACACAAAATAAAATATCTTTGATCCAAAATCAAAGAAAAAGTTAGAATGTAAAATATTTTGGATTCAGGTGTTGAATTAATGCACAACTTGGAAATTTGAAATGATTAATTTAGTATTCTAATTTAATTAGAAGTGCTAATTAATCAATGATTTAATAATTCAAATAGAGATTACAATTATTAAATAGTAATGGATTTCCTTTATTAATATTTGAATATTGTAAGAATATTTATGTTTAACTTTGGAGGAGATCACAAGTTGAAGAATGGTTCCTCATTTAGAAAATTATTTTAATTAATGAAAAAATTATAAAATTATTACATGAGAGAGTGTATAAGTTTGGACTCACAAGAAGGTGTTTAGGTTGCGGACTTAGCATGACCCAAACAAGGAGTATGGACTCTTTGGGCCAAAATGGCAGCATTAGTCATGCAACCCATCTAGTTGATGGGTGGAAAGCATAAGTAAGAGGAAACCCTAGCTTATGCATCACTCATGCTTGCTCCTTACTTTTGTTTGTGCTCTAATCTCTTCAATTTAAAAAGGAGTAAAGCCAACCCTTTGACAGACCAATACACCAATATAACCCTAGCACATGTGTTATGGGCCCAAACTTTTTTTAGTGTAATCTCATTTATCTTCTCCATTTTGTATTTAAAGTGATTTCTTGAAGAGCTACCACCTTTTAAGCCAAAGAGTTAATTTTCTTACTTTGCCAATTACATGGACATTGGTTCAGGCTTTGGATCAAATTGGTTCATATAGATTACCATTGGTCTTGGAAATCAAATATGAAGAAGTAAACAAAATTTAATTTAGAAGATTTGATCATCAGGCTTGCTAGAAATTTCATAAGATTGCTTGAAGATCAAATTCAGACTTATAGATCAAGGATTTTGAGAACAATTCTCGAAAATGTATAATTCAAATTTTTAGTTTTATGCTTGTTTTGAATTATGCAAATCCTTATGAATTAATTTGAAAACAACATGATTTGGGCTTAGTGAAATTTAAAATTTTGTTGTACATATTTGATGCATTTAATCATCATACTTAATGTTTTTGATCTATTTTCCCTAACATATTCAATGAAAAACATTTATAAAATAACCCTTTTATTTCATTTACAACATGGTTCATTCTATAGGTTTGTAATTTTTACTTATCATGTCAACATGTTCAATCCATGATATAGTCTATCATTTCAAATATATACATGCATTTCATTATGTACATTAGGCTTAATCATTTTTCTAGTGCTTAATCAACTTCTGTGTAGGCCCAATAGAAGATGCATGACAAATAAACATACATCTTACATGAATTCTAAACTAATGCAATATACAATTCAATAAGTCAATTATCATATTTACACAATTCACATGCCAAAATCCTTTTGGGCTATTTCTAAAACATAATACTATAAACATATATATATTTTAATTAAAACTAAAGTTGGTCAGAAGCAGAGATTCTCACTTAACTTTAGAGCATAATTAATTTTAGAAGATCACATTTACATCTTCACAGCACAAGCAATATTGTTGATGTGTCTGCTTTTCATAAGTTGATAAGCTTCTACTTCAAATGGAGAATAAGTTTTGCAAACAAGAAAGCTTAATATCATTCTCCACTTCATTAATAATAATAATTTTATTTTTAGGACTTTAGTTATCCAATCTAGTCATTGTATACAAGTAACCAATCAATCTCTATCATGATCATTAGGCATGTAGGTTAATGGAGAAAAAGGCTTTATTGTTAGGGATTTCGATAGAAAAAAGAGAGGGTAATTGCAAATCACGTCCTTACTTTTAGGAATATGATCATTTTGGGTTTCCTAGTGTCAACCTAGGTGTCTTAAGCTCATAAACTTAACACTAGAACAATTAAATACTTTATTAAATGAAACTCCATAAGATTTCATAAATATTTTCAAACTTCTAGAAAATACCAAAATATTTGTGTGCACTGTACTTTAAAATTTATATAACAAAATGGAGATAGAAGTTCCAAAAATAATATAAATAAAGTCATAAGATTGAAAAACTATAGGAAATAAACAATGGTTGGCCTACCTAGCATTATGGCTTCACTGAGCACTTATAATCTATATATTGAAATTCCTACCTTTATGATGTAGATGGTAACCTTGTGTTATTTAAGGTAGTTGAAGCATCATTCTCTGTAAAAATAAAAAGAGGAATGCATACAATCACTTAGTGAAAGAAAGTTCTCATCTTTAACCTGTGGGTGGAAAACATGTGGTCACACATATAGGAATATAATCATAAGCATATATATTATCATTCACAATGTTCTATTTCTAACTTGTTGTTTCATTCAGCTACCTAGTCCTACTAAGGAACCTATCCATTGATGTCATACATGAACAATTCTCACTTTTTAATTAGCAACAACATATACAATTCTCAATATTTCATTTAACAACATCATCATTCTAGAGAAAGGCAGGTGTCACATCCCCAATTTTGGGAATGTGATAAACACAAACACAAGGTGGTGACTTGTGAACTCATGAGCATTTTCCTTTTTCATAAACCTTTATATTTTGAAAATCATGAAAATAATATTGAAAACATAACTACATGCATTAAAATTTAACATATATGATATGCAATTTCTAATAAAATCATTCATAAATCATTTTTCCAAATTTTAGAAATAAATAAAATCCTTTCATAAATTATAAACATGATCATTTAGACCTTTGTTTGGTTAAACAGGCATAATCGCTAGAGAAAATAATCAAGGAGACCACATACTGGGAAACAACACAACAATAAGAAGAGTCTGCTCTAACTAAGACAATTCTAAAGAATTTTAATAACCTAAAATATTAAAGGAATGTGGTGAGTACAACTTCAATACTCATTGAGTAGATATTTCCAACCAAACTTTGGGTTAAAAATATTTTGGCCATACATTCATATATACATCATGTATCATAAAATATTATATACATATTCAAATAATCATTCACATGCAACATTATGTCTTTTATCTTTAACTAACTTAACTTAATCTTTTCTCTATTTATTCATATGTAACCTTGGAGTCTTTCTTTTCTCTTGTCATGTCCTAGTTCATTCATTCATAACAAACTATCTTACAATATGAGACATAACTAATATGAATAATGAGAGCATAAGGTTAACCAAATATAAGGTGATTACTATAGTAGTTAATGAAGAGATTTGTAGATCAACTCATAAACATCCACGCATTATGGTTAGAATGGTTTATCAGCCTTATAAGATACATCAATTAATATTCTTTCAAACATTGATACCATATGAGTCAAGGGGAGAGGAACGATAAAGTTGAATGTCCCCGATGACATACCATATAGTTGTATGTCCCTAATAACCTAATGTATGGTTATTTTCCCTTAACGACATACTACATAGTTTTATGCCCTAAACAACATATTGTAATAGTACCCTTCTACACTACACATGTTTCATGTGTCACCGACCAACATGGTTTCATAGTGATGGGAAAATATAATTTCATCTCCCTAGTGCATATGGGTCTTTCCTTTGTTGCTTTGTATTAGTTCATATACTCAAACATGATCTTATCTTTCTATTTTTTATTTCATGAATTTCCCCAATGAAAATATAATGTCTACCTATGCTAGTTTGACTAGTCTGTGTAATCTGCTTTCCTTAGTGGAAATCATTTATCTAACTTAATCCTTTATGCAAAATTTACGAAAACCTTTTATACAAATAGTTTATACATAATTTGAACTATTAAGGAAAATTCGTGTATAGTAAAGTATTTTAAGGAAAATTCATGTATAGTAAAGTATTATTGTCACATTTATGATTGGTATAAAATAATCAAAGTCTATAAAATTTATGAGAAGTGAATGATTTACAAAATTTATGGAATTTGTGAAAATGATATTTTTAAGTAAAAACTTGTGAAAATCATAAAAGATTTAAATTTTACTCACTTTGATCAAAATCATAAAACTTAATAATGTTTGAAGTTAATCATAAAAATATTATGATTATGACAAACATTAAAACATGAAATCATGAAAATGTGAGTTCATGAAACATGAAAACATAAAAGTTTGGCTTCTAGGAATATCTGACTAGTATGAGGTTCCAACCTTATGCTAAGTCACTGGCTAAGCCCTCCCATGCATACATTTAATAAATTAGACATCACACATGTTGATAGTAGATTTTGGTTCTGCCAAAATCCAGCTAACTAGAGGGATTCTTATGGATTCAAACCATTTTTTGGTTGAACAAGTAAAGATGAAGAGGAAGATCAGAGGAAGAACAATAGATATGCACAATATTTTTAATGTGATTCGGCTAAAACTAGACAGTATTGATGCCTACATCTAGAGTAACTTTTATTAATTTGAAGGAAATTCTTTAGAGCTTCAGTATGGCTATTTCAGCTTAGCTTACAAGGATCCTCCTCCTCCTATTTATAGAGGCTGAGGAGGACACAATAGTAAACTTACAAGTTGTGATTCTATTGCATTAAGCATTTAATGTATAAGATTGTATAGACTCTTGCAACTCAGCTTTTGCAAGCTACTTTCTATGGGTGGGCCCTCTCTGTCTACTAGGCCAGGGAACTGAGATAAGTTAGTCTAATGCTTCATCTTGCTAAGCTTCTTCATTAGGCAATGTGCCTTATCTCGTGAGCCATTTTTGGCCCAGGCTTATTGCCAACTATTGGTCAGTGAGGATAAACTCATGTATAGTGAAGCGAGCTTGTGCAGGATCAGTTGCTGAGTATGTGAGCTGAGACCTAGTATCCTTATCCCTAATAAGCTGGACCTCTATTAGGACTTGGCTTTCTATCGGTCCTTTGCTGGCCTGTTTTGTGACGCTGGATTTTACCCATAACATAAGCCCTTAACTTTCACTTCGCTTCATGGACTGGGAGTTGAAACTTTATTGTGCAGTCAAAGCCTTTACTTGTAGCCTCTATCGAGTTGTCATCTCAGAGTCAAATCTTTCACTTCATCTACTTTAGGCTATGTTTCTGCCTATGCATAGTTCTCAACCATTGATATGGTAGCTTTATCTCTTCCTGAACCGTTCGATCAAGGAGAGCCAAATATCCTTTGGATTTTTCAAGAGACTAAGCTGGTTCATTTAACAACTGGATACCTTCTTCCTCCTTCAGAAGAACTCAATGGGTGCCTTAACCAAACCCTCTATATTTCTGATGGTTTGGCTTCTGATGAAGCATTTTAAAGCATGCATAACATACTGTAGGAGATTATGAGGCGTGAATAGCCTACTACATGTGACTCTTGTGAATAGCTTTTCTTGTTAGTCGTTGGGGAGTCTTATGCAGATTTTGGATTACTTCCTCATAGCCCTATTGTGAGACTTATTCTTTTCCTTCAGGAAGTGATAGTTGTAGGCCCTTTGCTCTGATGTGCTTTAAGCCTTCTAATGTAAATTTGCCTCATAGAGTCTATTATGGGTTGTAAGCATGTAAGTGTGATTTATCACCCTAAATACACAAGTGCACACTATCAAGAAGTAATATAGAGTGAGTGAGTATTGTCTCCACAAGGATTGAATTTCTTCCAACTTAAATGTAAAAATCTAGTGAAGTAAACAATAATTTTTTTGAGCTAACTAAGATGATTAAAAGGGCAATTGACAATGTTGAACTACAATACTACTAATTCAAGAAAAGAGTTGCTAAAACTCTAAAGAAGAATGGATTAATATATGAATTAGCTAGTTGAGATTGATGAATTCTTTTAACATGCAATTTTTGCCCACCTATTATAGTAATGCCGTAATAAATTTCCCAGTAAACCAGAACTCATGACAGCACATGTGAATTTCCTAATTTCAACATATTTAGAGCTCTTAAATTAGATTACACATATTCCTATGCTAATCCAGATTTTAGAGCATAATTTTTAGTGCTAATTCCTTTAGCTTTTGCAAGGTAAACAATATATTCCTATATCATCTACAAATCAACAACATATAATAATTGAACTTGAATCATTCAAGCTATGCCCAATAACCTCTATCTTTCCATATTTGAAGTTATTTCTATATCCCATCATTAATGGCCAATCAACAATGAGAAAAGTCATTTAATACACTTGAAATGAAAAGGGAAA
>JANHAO010027520.1:0-10832 GCA_026873985.1 Saraca asoca | reverse complement strand
TCAATTTTGGATTAATTTCTGCATTAAATAAGAGTGTGATATTCCATTAAGTGTGGATATTCATTATATCCTTTTGATGGGAGGACACATTAAGTAGCAACATGAGGAGTCCCTAATTCTACCTATATATATATGGGCCTATGTCTCCATCTAGACGTCCTAATTGATATAGGTAAAGAATTAGAATACGCTATCTATTCTATCAATTTCTTTGTGTGTTCAGACGTTTGAGAGATCAATCAAGATCATCAAGTTATGGTTCGAGGTTAGTTTCCGTTGTTTAATATATACATTTTTATTTATAAAGATTTACAGTTTATTCAAAATGGTTCTTCTCAGGAAAATTTGTCTCCAATTAGATGTACATTATACTTTCACAAAAATTACTAATTAAAGAAGGTAGTTGCATCAATTTTCTTCACGTCAAAAAGGATATCTTTATACATTCCGTTGATTTTTTCTCTTCTTAACGAGGAATAAGTTACAAACTATTTCTATTAATTTTCCATATACTTAGTCCTTAGGAAATTTCCCGGAACTTATCTCGTATCATTAGATATCATTTCACATGGGGTTTATTTGTTGCAATTTGGATAAATTATTACGGCGCCTTAAAGGACAACTTCCCCCACTTTAACGGTTAATTATATATATATATATATATGTGTATATAATTTTTTTTAAAATGAATTCATTTCATTTTTATAGAAATGATTTTAATGCATTTGTAAATTAATTTTATTGTTTGAGGATTATGTCAAATAAAATTATTTCAATTCACTTGCAAATAAATTTTTTATTTAAAATAGTAAAAAATAGATTTTGATGGTATTATGGTAAATAAAATATTAAATTAAGGATATAATTTATTATATAACATATATTTTAAGTCACATAAAATAAATTCTAGTGAAATCATTGATAAATTTAAAGTATAAATGTAATTAAAATCTAAATTATAAATGAAATGAAATCTTCTTTTATTTAAAATTAACACCGTGTAAAAATAAATTCATTTCAAAATAAAATAAAATCTTATTTTTAATCATCTCAAACAAGAGTAAAGAAACTTTCCAGAATTTATAGCCCTACATGATATCTCTGTTTTACGAAAGATGAGAACTAAAAATGACAACATAAGAATATCTCAATAAATTTGTCTTTCTTTATGTTAATCTTATTATATAGAAGACTCAGCGCATATGAAGAAGTCAATGGCTTTCTTACAATTAAAACTCGGAATGAGGGTCTTGATGTGCAATTGAACTATGATGGCCTTCATATACAGTAAGATTAGCTTGAATACAACCTCTAGACCATTTTTTTTTCTCAAAGGAGAATATCATTTTTATGGTTTGAAACATTTGAATGAATCAATGACCGGCACTTAATGTTTAGCATATATCTTGTGTACATTACAATTTCTTTGACCGAATGCATGGATTCTTTAGCTTCATGTGCTGATTCATGTTCTTCCCCATTCGAATTATATATCCTCTTAGTAGACATATGAATACAATAAGGTAAGTCCATACATACTAAAAACATCTTTGGACTATGACCCAATGCATGGATTCTTTAGCTCCATGTGTTGATTCATGTTTTTCCCCATTCGAATTAGACATTCTCATATTATGTCAAATTTTTCTACAGATTTATTTTGATTTATTTATTTGCAATTTTATGTAATCATTATCATGTGCTCTAGCACAGTAGTTGGAGTTGGAGTCTATATTTTTCTTACTATTGGCTGGTGAAAATCTCAATAAAATAAATAAATAATTCCTGTAAAGGTTCAAACTTGATATTAGAACCTGAAATCTCAAATTCAACAGCTTCACCATTGAGCTAAGTAGTTTATTATACCTATGTTTTGCTTTCAAAAAGGTAATATGGATTCTGAATTATTTGAGTATGATTAAATTATGTCTATATTATTTTGTCAAACTTTATTTTGGGCTGATTACACCATTAACCTCCACTCTCTAAGGCAAGTTTAATGCGCATTTTTCTAGTTTTTTTTTTGGAAATAAAATCATTTTAATTATTTTTTATCTAATTTATTTGATTGCCAATTTGATATTATTTTGGTCTAAAATTTTTCCATGTGATTTCTACATATTGCCAACTTTCTTAAAAAATTTCCAAAATTTTTTGTTACTATCTTGTTATTCTTTCAATTCTATGTGTTAACATGTATAGAATTATGGTTATGTAGAAATTATATTACTTGTGTTATTTGGGCATAAAATTTTATTGTATGATTCTTGCATATTATACTATTATTTTTAATTTTTGATGAGTTAATTTGATGATATTTAGACATTTAAATATTTTATAAATCATTATGTGCAAATTTGTGAAATTATGTAAGAATTGGATTTAGGCTCATATTATGCCATAAAATTTTGTGTAATTATGTACTCGCCTATCATAGGACTAATTGCATGAAATTTTGCTAAAATAAAATAAAAGAACTTGCTCGTGTCTAGGATAGTACTATGTTAATAATATGTGTACCCTATCAGTGTAATGTTGTTAACATGGTCTCATTGTGATAATGTAAGTATTAGAATTGTGCATTATATTCTTAGAATTTTAAATGCCCTACCAATGTTAGGTTTTAGGAATATAATATTCAATTCTTGTATTGTATTATGGAGCCTTAAATGCCCTATTGGTATCATGTTTCATGATATAATACTGTTTATGATTGCATAGTCAATATTTTGAGAGGAAAATATAACATGATTAACATTAAACATGCATTATTGGTATTTATGAGTGATTTCATAAATCATTTTTCCTCAACTTCATTGCCTATACAATTGACCTCTATGAAAACTTTGAATGGGACCAACTATGAGGACTGGGCTAAATTTCTAAAATTATATCTGGCCATCACCAATTTGTATTTGGCTTTAAGAGATGAAGAGCCTGTGATTAATGATGAGTCTAGTACTGCACAAAAGGCCCAACATGAAAGATGGATTCACTCAAATATTTGTCTAATGGTGATGAAGTACACCATGGATAAAACTATCAAACAGAGTGTTGTAGACTCAAAAAATGCTAAGGCTTTCATGGACTTTATTGCTAGAAAATATGTCAAGTTTGATAAGGCTAAAAATGGTCAATACCTCTGTTTGCTTGAGAAGACTACTTATGACAAAGTCAACAATGTTCAAGAACACATTATGAAGTTGGTGCATTATCACAACCTGCTAAAGGGAATGAATGTTGACCTAGGAGATAGTTTTCTTATTTAGCATGCTTTAGAATGTCTCCTATCTCAATTTGATGTTCTAAAGACCCCTTATAACACCCAAAAAGGTAAATAGACTATCAATGAGATGATATCCATTGTTAATCAAGCTGAGGAAGATATGAATAAAGATAAGATTCAAGCTGTAAACCATCTTTCTCATGGTTTAGGCTCTAGACAAGGTGATAAATCACTTCAAAAAGACAATAAGTCAAAGTCTAATTATAAGAGGAAGAAGAAGGAGATATGGGAACAACATCACAAACCCAAGGATCTTGCAAGTTCTACAAGAAGTTTAGGCACAAAAGGGTTGATTGCCTCAAATTCAAGAAATGGCTTAAGAAGAAAAAGAAAGGTAATCCTCTAACTCTATTATGTTTTGAATCCAATACCATTAATGTTTCATCAAATACTTAGTAGTTAAATATGGGCGCAACTATTCATATAACAAACTCTTTACAAGAGCTGAGAAATCTGAGGAAACCAAGTGATGGAGAACTAGTATTCTTTATTTTTATCTATCGATCATGTTTTAGAAATAAAAGATATTATTTACGTACCTTTCATGGGAAGAAATTTGATTTCATTTGTTGCATTCAACCAAAAAAGATATTCTTTTCATTCTAGAAATAAGAATTTTAGTTTACTTTATGATTCTACTCTTGTTGGTACCGATTCTTTATGCAATGGTTTATATGAATTTGGACCCCGATTTTGCAAATTCCATAAACACAATTTTTGGAAAGAAAAGGGGTTGAATAAATAAGAAATCTTTAGGTGTTTGAGCCATATATCTTAAGAAAAGATGGAAAGATTAATAAAGGATGGAGTTCTGCATTATAAAAAATTTTCAGATTTCAGTACCTGTATTGATTGGATAAAAAGAAAACTCCCTGTTGGAGCTAGAAAAGGGAAAAGAAATAGAAAACAAGAAGTTTTGAAAATACTGATATTAGTGGGCCCATATCACCTAGTGCCATGAATAGATATAAATATTTTATCACCTTTATTGATGAACATTCGAGATTCAGATGGGTAGAACTTCTCATAGAGAAGTCTGAGTCATTAGATACCTTCAAGAAATTCAAGGTTGTAATTAAACTTAGGATAGGTAAATAGCTTAAGTGTATTAATTTAGATAGAGACGATGAATATTATGGTAGATATGATGAGATAGGTAGAAACCCTCACCCTTTTGCTAAATATCTATAGGAGTGCAGAATAAAAAGCTAGTTACACCATGTCTAGTACTCTAGAACAAAATGGTATTGCAGAACAATGAAATCAGACACTCATGGATATGATAAGGTGTATGTTAGCCCATTCTTCCTTGCTAGTGAGAACTACTGCCTATGTCTTGAATCAAGTTCCCAACAAATTTGTGCCCAAAGCTCCATATGAGCTAATGTATGGGAAAAAGCCTAGTTTGAGGTATTTCCATGTATAAAGTTGCAAAGCTGAGGTAAGGCCATACAGTCCATTCACTAAGAAACTTGATTCAGAGAACATAAATGGATACTTCATTGGCTATTGCAGTGGTTTTATAGGTAACTTGTTTTTATTGTTCAACTCATCTCACAAGGGTCATTGAACCAAATCATGCCATTTATTTTGAAGATAAGTTAAAAAGTGAGAGTGAAGCACCTCATGTTACTTCTTTTAGAAAAGAACAAAGGGTCATCCCACTAATGACTATGGACTAGAGCATTGTCCCACTAGTGACCCCATCAATTGGAACATTTCAAACAGTTCCACAAAATGATCCAGAGTAACCAATAATATAGTATAGAGAACCAAACGTTGTAACTAAAGAGATTCCTTTAATGAGATCTCAAAGCATACGTTGATAGGCAATTTTAAGTGATTACATGATTTATCTACAAGAACATAATTTTGAAGTCAATGATGATTCAGATCCCATGACCTTTTCAGAAGCAATCTCTGGTATGAACTCTTGTGAGTGGATGAATGCCATTAAAGATGAAATGGCTTCAATGTACAAGAATGATGTAAGGGATCTAATAGAATTGCTTGTTGGTTGCAAACTAGTTGGATGCAAATGGGTCTTTAAGACTAAAAGGAATGCTCAAGGTGAAGTTGAGAGCTATAAAGTCATATTAGTAGCAAAGGGCTATACTCAAAGGCAAGGCATAGACTATAAAGAAACTTTTTTGCTAGTTTTGACAGAAGACTCGTTTTGAATTGTTATGATACTGGTGTCTCATTTGGTTCTAGTGCTTCACCAGATGGGTGTTAAAACAGCCTTCCTAAATGGTGATATGTCAAAAAGTGTTTATATGAAACAACCAAATGGTTTTCAAGAGAACGGAAAAGAGCATTTAGTGTGCAAGTTGAAGAAGTCCATATATGGCTTAAAACAAGTGTCTAGATAGTGGTATCTTAACTTTGATGAGGCAGTGACTTCTATTAGTTTCTAGGAGAATACAACATATCAATATATCTACTACTTGATTAGTGTGGGCAGTTATGTGATCCTTGTATTGTATGTCAATGATATTCTCCTTGCAAGTAATGACATGAATATGTTAAATGAGACAAAGCAAACGTTATCACAACATTTTGAGATGAAGAACCTTGGTGATGCCTCATTTGTATTAGGCATACGAATTCATAATGACAGATCCTAGGGTATTCCTGGCTTGTCATAAAGATCATATATTGAAAAAGTGCTCAAAAGGTTTATATGAATTCATGCTCTCTTTGTTCTACACCATTCAAAATGGTCACTTTCTTTCTAAAGCCTTGTGTCCTTCAAATGATAATTAGAAATCCAAAATGAAGATGGTCCCATATGCTTCCATTATAACTAGCCTAATGTATGCTTAGGTATGTAGACATCCTGATATAGCATTTGTGATTAGTGTACTGGGAAATACCTGAGTGATCCCTGTCAGAGACATCATATTGCTGCAAAGATAGTTATGAGATACTTACAAGGTACAAAGAACTATATGCTAACTTACAGAAGATCTGATGATCTTATTGTGACAAGCTACTCAAACTTTGATCTTGTTGGTTGTCCAAAAGATAAAAAGTTGACATTTGAATATGTTTTTGTGATGGTAGGAGGAGTTGTTTCATAGAAAAGTGTTAAGCAGTTAATTATAACAACCTCCACTATAGTAGTAGAGAGCATTGCGTGTTATGAAGCAACTCATGAAGCTATATGATTAAGGAGACTCATATCTGGTTTTAACATTGTCAAGAGCATTTCGAGGCCTTTAAAGAATGAATTTGTGAGTGAGAAGATACACAAGCATCAAACTTGCATTAAGTATGTTTCCATGGATTCTATGTTCACGAATCCACTAACCAAAGGCTTAGCGATGTAAATATATTATGATCATGTTAAGAATATAGGATTAGCAGAGTCTTTTGGTGTTTTAGGTTAGTTGGAGGATTGTAATTGATATAATTACATTGGATATAATATTTATCTCAAGATATGATTATTGAAATATTCATGTTTTGCCATATATTGTTATTTGTGCACATTATTTGATTGTGGCATCTTATTGGAAATATTTAGATCCTGTCTTACTATCATGTTAAGAATATTAATTCTCATATGACATATTGGGTAGATACATATACCATTTCATAAAAATATACATAAGATCACATTTTGATATGTTTATCTATTTTCTCACACATTTCACATCATGTTTCAATTGTTGGAACATAAGTATTCAAAATATGTATGTCCTTATCAGATATGATAATCTACATTTTTGGGTACTCATGCCTAGCTTATAGTTGTAATGGTGTCATTATTGTTGTTGTTGACATTTATCATTATAGCCACATATTGTAATCCAAGTTATCATTTATTAAACTATATTATCCAAGTGGGAGATTGTTGGAATTTTTCCTATATGAACTACCATAGTTTAATGAATAATATATATTGAATTAAATAAATGTCACAATATCTAATTATTATGGGTCAATTAATTATGTGATCTAATCATTGGATCTATAATGACATCTAGGCCATCTTAGTAGAATTTAATGGTGTGAGACTTGTCACTGGACTAATGATAATACTATTTTTCCTAATGAAGCTGTAGGGTTGCAACAAAATAGATCCCTACTTATATCTTAGTAAAGTTATAGTAGTCCGGCCTATTGAGACTTCAAATATAGTTTTTCTTCTCCCTTTCTATACTAAGATTATAAGAAGTAAACCTGTTAAGGAAATCTCAAATAAAATATCACCTGTAAGGAGTGCTTCGAACTATCATAAATTCTCACATTATGTCAAATATGATTTTATTACTACTATGTTTATATGTATAGATTTGATGTATTGTAACATAATTTTATTGATTTTTGGATTTAACTATTATGTTAATATCCTAATTCAGATTAACAATTCAATGATAGCTTGTCATGTCCAACAATTTTGGAATACATAATTGTGGTTTTGGAATTCGAGTGAATGTTACATACAATATGATTAACTCCCAATTGTTTCACCTTGGGGACAATGGCAAATCTCATAATTATATCTAAGATTCACTTGCTCTTACAAATTTTTGTGTAAATTGATCGATCATAAAGATATACATAAAAGTTATACTATATATATATATATATATATTCCACACACATACCTCACAACTATACTTTATTATTAGTTCACTTCTTGAATACAAATCCAACATTGATGAAACAACACTACATGAAGACATTGTGCACAAAAATATTGTACATAGAAAATTTTTCTATAGATATGATTGTGAGTTTTGCCTGCAGAAAAACTTTATTATTGTGCACTTTTCTTATTTATATAGATTAGGTGCTAAGGTGTTATTTTTGGCCCGGTCTATAGACACTATACAAACCAGTAAATCTATCAATTTAAAAATAATTCATCATTGTTGAGTAGTGGTGTTTCAAGGCAACGAGGCTACTATATTTTAAATTTAACAATTTGGGATTTCAAGTTTTTGTGTTATTGTAAACATATTAGAAGCATATAATTATGATTTTATACTTATGTGCATAAAACTTTTAAGCCTGTCTTAATTCTGACAAAACTTCCAGGCTCATTCATAAAAGAGAAATAGTGCTATACCCCACATTCATCAGTCACGTATTATTCGGATTCTTTCATATTCATAATTGAATTTTATTATAAAACTTACTATTTTATTAATAAGCATGTAAAATATATATTTAAAAATGGATGTGAGTTTAATTGTAAAAGACAATAAGACAGACTTACGCATCTTATATTTTATATCAATATAATGATAAAGACTAAAATACTAAAATAATATATATATATATATATGCCAGCATAAAAATATATTTGAGTCATTTTATGTGGAGTACGAATCCATCGATCCTAGCTCATGTCAGGAGGAAAACTATTTTCCTTTTTTTCTTTCCTTGAGCAATTTATCTATATTTTAATATATTTGGATTCGTCCTCATGGAACTTCCAGAATGCTGCCTAATCACACATGTCATTCTCAATAAAATATTTAAACTAGTTCTACGTCACATTAAATGCGCTCTCACTCATACATATTATTATTAAATGATTTGTTTCAATTTCGATGAATTAATGCGATCCTTAATTAATGGATAATTTCTGCGACTAAACATTAAGAAACTTTTCAGAACCTACAACAAAAAATATATATATATATTTCGATTTATAAATGATGAAGAATAAATTATGATATTACCCATATAAATTAGTGAGCTATATAAATTACTAAGATTTGGTATAATTTTGAAGAAAATTAATTAGGTTGTCTAACTTTCTGATAAATGGGTAAATATATTTTATCACAATTTTGAATTCCTTCCTATGTAGAAAATATGGTGATTTAGATTAGCTGATATTCATCCTGAGTGTTAAAATCACTTAGTGAATGAGTAGCTCATTGATCAAAGTCTATTAGCTCAATTACTTGTAGCTTGTGCTTGAAAGCAGTTCTTAAAAGAGGACAATTACATATAGCTATGGCCTTTAAAATTTTATTAAATTGCACTCAACGCATCATCATTAATTAATTAAATACACCACATGCGTATTAGAGTAACAATGCAGATTGAAGTAAAATAAAACTAAAAATTAAACCGCATTTCTTTATTCATAAAGAATTATGATTAGTTGATAATCTCATTAACATGAGATGTTGATGATCTATGATAAATTTACAATTATATTGCATATATGTTTTTTTTTAGACATTTTAAATTCACTCACTTATAAACTGTGAAGTTCATAATCCTATAAATCTTACTATCTATTAAAAGATATGTATGATACGCTTTTAGAATTAAAAATACATAAAACTTTTCTCATAAATAAGTTAGTGCAAAACCCTTTTTTTTTTTTTGGGGTACATTCTGAGTAGAAAATTCCAATATGTCAATGTGCAAATTCGAAGAACCGATGATTTATACCATCATGAAATAGGAGACTAAGAACAAATATCATTACACTTAACAAAACTTGTCCATCACTTTTGGCTTTATGAAACTTGGCAGAAGTTGCAACAATTCATCAAGCACACAAAAAAAAAAAAAAATCATTACGAAACATAAAAATTAAGCCTCCATCTGTTTTTTCAGAAAATATTATCAGCAGGAAATAGGAAGTTATTTACTTGTATACCTTCAAATCTTTTATACATTAGTAATTAATAAAGTAATATGTGATATAATAATGGTGGAGGAAAATAATTTTCTTTTTAAAATAATAAATATTATTTTATCTCATATTTTTTTACATATAATATTAAATAAATAAAATATTTTATATTATTTTATAATTATAAATATAAATAAATGATATTACTTAAAAAAAATATTTTTTTCGTCGTCACAATAGATGCTGAAATAAAAAGCATACAAATGTATCAGCAACCAAAACAAAGCCTTGAAATGAAAAGGCAAACTCCTTCAACTTGTATTCGTACAATAATTTATTGTATGTAAAAAGCTCCCACATGCTTTAAATATTGTATAGGCCTTATGAAATTTCTTGGAAGTTGCATGCCGTGGTTGACTTTTTTGTCCATTGAGCTCGACAAGGAACTTGTTCAGATTTCTAATCAGCCAAAGCAGAAGCATGTGTATAGAGGTCATCACTTCAATTAGCTAAAGGATACTGCTTTTATATCTTCTCTTTATTTATCCTATCATTTAAATCCACAGCTAGCTATTTCAATTAGATATAAATTATTATATTTTTTAAATATAAATTGATATGTATATTTTTTGAAATAAACAAACATATGAGTTTAACATAATTGTATGAATTATTGTTTAAGGATCCAACTAGTTGAGCTCAATTACTCGCTTATAAAGTATAGTCAATTTGAATTTTTTGTTGGAATAATTTTATGAACTAACATAAATCATGTTTTCATAATTAAAATACAGATTTAATATTTAAGTTAATTATGAGTATTTTGTATAAATAGCTCAATTATATAGGTCTCCAATATGAGAATTGAAGAGATCAATTGTGTTTTGGAATAGGCCATGATGTAACAACTTGATCAAATAGTCTCTTCAATTA
>JANHAO010027519.1:0-10826 GCA_026873985.1 Saraca asoca | reverse complement strand
TGATTCTTTTGCACATTCAACTTGGTCTTTTTGTATTTTCTTCCTCAGCTCTTCTTGACCCAAGTGTGCTTCATTCTTCACCTTTGTATCTTCCTTTTGAAGCCTTTTTCACTGACTTGAAAGACAAAAGTAGACTATAGTAGTACCAAGAACAAACTAAAAAAATTAAAGTAAAAGTAAAGCAAAAATCACAAATTAACAACCAATAAAGAGGTGATATTTATCATTTTTGTAGGTATTTTATTCGCTTATCAGGTATCAGCTCCTCAGTTTTATGGATGCTTACTTGGGGTACAACCGGATACCCATGGAGCCCCAGGGTGAAGAGCACACCTCATTCATTATAGATCGTGGACTATATTGCTATAAGGTGATGCCCTTCGAGTTGAAAAATGTAGGAACAACTTACCAGTAGCTAGTCAATATGATGTTTAAAGAACAAATCAAGAAGACTATAGAGGTCTACGCGAATGACATGCTCATTAAATCCAAATAGGTCACAGATAATGTGAGGGACCTAGATGAAATATTTCAAATTTTGAGGAAATACCAGATAAAATTGAATTCACTTAAGTGCGCATTTGGAATGGCCTCAAGAAAGTTTCTCAAATTTATGGTTAACAGTAGGGGAATTGAAGCAAATCCAGAAAAGATCAAAGCACTTATCAACATGAGGTCCCCGACTGAGGTTAAGGACGTGCAGAGTTTAACTGGTTAGGTCATGGCACTTGGCAAGTTCGTTTCCAAAGCGATAGATAGATGCAAGCCATTTTTTGATGTCCTAAGGAAAGTCAAACAATTCAAATGGACTAAAGAGTGTGAGACTACTTTTTGGCACTGAAAAGAGTATATGGGTTGAGCTCTATTGCTATCTAAGCTATAGGAAGGTGAGAAGCTCATTATATACTTAAGGAGTGTCCCAACACACTATTAGCGTAGCTCTTGTCCAAGAAGAAAATGGAGCCCAACTCCCAGTTTATTACATGAGTAAACTCTATAAAAGATTGACACCTCAAGTCACTTGCTCAAATGGGCTATCGAGCTGGCCCAGTTCGACATCCAGTACAAACCAAGATCAGTGAACAAGGGGCAGGCCTTAGTAGACTTTATAGCAAAATTTACCAGACTAGTGGGGAAGGAAATAGAGACTCCAAAAGGTCCATGGTGCGAACTCTATGTGGATGGGTCCTCTTACGAGCAAAAAGGTGGGGTAGGAATACTGTTAATCAGCCTAGAAGGACATAAAATCCTCTGTGTGTTGTGATTTGAATTCTCAGCTACCAATAACAAAGCATAATATGAAGCAGTACTAGCAAGACTTTGCTTAGCAAAGGAGGCATAAGCTGAAAACTTAAAGAATATTCAATGACTCTCAACTTGTTGTCTATCACAAAAAGAGCAAGTGTCAAGTAAAGGGATCAAAGATGCCTATCTACCTTTAGAAAGTTTAAGATTTAGTTAACAATTTTCAGAGGTATAAGATTAGCCAGGTCCCATGAGCTCAAAACGCACATGCTGATGCATTAGCTCGCTTAGCTACAACCAAGGGTGCAGATTTCTCAGGTACAATTCTAGTGGAAACCCTTCCATCACCAAGCTTCGAACAGAAAGATGCCATAATGGCAACTGTTGTCATTCAAAGCTCGTGGGTGAGCCCAATCTTAAAGTACTTGTGAGATGGCAAGCTTCCAAAGGACAAGCTAGAAGCACACCGTACACGAGCTCAAGCAGCTAGATACTACATTATCAATGACATGCTTTATAAAAGGGGCTTTTCAGCTCCACTCCTCAAATGCATTGATGGCCTGGATTGTGACACCATCATAGGGAAATTCATGTTAGACACTATGGGAACCACATTGGGGGGCTATCTTTGGCTCAAAAAGCATTTCAACAGGGTTTCTTCTTACCAACCATGAAACAAGACGTGATCAACCTTGTTAGGCGATGTGACAAATGTTAAAGATTTACTAAAATTCCTTGAGCTCCTCCATCCTGCTAGCAACAGATGGTCAGCCCTTGGCCTTTTGCAATATGGGACATTAGTTTGATCGGGCCTCTCCCACAGGTCGTGGGAGCTGCAAGCACACCATGGTAGCCGTTAACTATTTCACCAACTGGCAGAAGCAAAGGAATTGGCCAAATTTCTTCCTCTAAAATTGAAAATTCATTTGAGACAATATCATTTGCCGATTCAGAGTCCCCTAACAAATTATGACAGATAACAGGACCTAATTCATCAATGAGCAGTTCATTAAGTTTTGCAATAACCTAGGCATTGTCAAGAGCTTCTCAGTAGTAGACCATCCTTAGGCCAACAAACAAGTTGAAGCTGTAAATAAGATGATTAAACAAATCTTGAAGACAAAATCGAAGGCCAAAAAGGGAGCATGGGTAGATGAGCTGCCAAAAGTACTCTGGGTCTATAGAACTATAGCTCATAGCACCATAGGAGAAACTCTCTTTTCCATGGTTTATGGGTTTAAAGCTATGATATCGGTGGAATTCAAAGTAGCTTCACACCGAAAAGCTACTTTCAACCTAGAAGAAAATAACCAACTACTCACTGCAAACCTTGACCTCATCGAAGAAGCAAAGGATATGGCCTCTCTTAAGGTTACAACTTATCAACAATGGGTTGCGAAGCATTATAACAAAAAGGTCCAAGCTTAGAGTTACAAAGTGGGTAACCTCATGTTGTGTCTTATTTGACCAGGAGCTCACAAACCTAGTGAAGCAATACTGGGTCTAAGTTAGGAAGGCCCGTACATAGTAAAGGAGAATTTAGGTAACAGATCATACCACTTGACAAATGTAGATGGAGCTAAATTTCCTCGAGCATGGGATGCTATGTATCTCCAACCATACTATCAATAAGGGCAAGCTTGACTCTGTAATTCTATAACATTATTAAATTTCAATAAAGAGGTTCAAAAATTCTCTTTTGATTTTGTGTTTACTAAGAATTCTCCAATTTATTCCCTGTTTGACATGAACTAGTCTCAGAGTTAATCCTACCTATGCTGAAATGAAAAGCTATATTCAAGATGATGACCCAACTAGTTGTCCCGGGTAGCTAGAGCTTATAGTTTATCTATAACAATCCACATTAGTGATGTGATCTACTTAGAACTATTCATGTCACAAACAAGCATTCAGGCCAACAACTCGATTCTTCATCTTAAAAAGTTAAAAAGACCAACTGATTTAGCATCTTGGCACAAAGTCGCGACTCACTAGCAAAACATTTGAATATCCAATTTAACTAAGAATCCAAAAGTAGAATCAGGGCATATAGCAAAATTAAAGAGATTCACCTTGGAGTAAATAGTTCATATGGAGATAAATAAAAAATATTTCAATTACATACAATTGATAGTCAAAAATACGTTCAAAATGTTCAGAAATACAGGTTATGAGGCAAAAGCAGGAGGCATAATCTATGATGAGGTTGGAGGCCCGGATGGATCCTAATAAGCTGAGGAGTTAGTAGTGGGTGCAGGTAGATTCTCTGTCATTTGTTGCTCAAGTCCTGTTGTGGCTCTTTCTTGTACCAATGAGCTATTCTTAACCTAGTCGTTATCCTAAGTAGGATGATCTTCACCAATGGTTTTTGCACTTGGGGCTGAAGTTGCCTTCGCATCCTCTATAAAGCCTTGAATAATTGCTTTAATGTCTCCATTGAAAAATGTGAAATCTGTAACCAGATGTTTTCACCACAAAGTATACATGAAGCTATCGGCAGTATTAGAAATTGCATCATCAACGACCTGTGCAATCATGGTGGAATTCTCCCCCTGACCTGAGCAGTTTCCTCCTCAGCTCAGGCAATCCTCTCGCCAACTCACTTAACCTCCTCCTTAGCTCATAATGTTCAATCCTTAGCATGAGCTGCCTCTCCCTAGCAGCCTCTGCCCTCTTCTGAAAAACCTCAGCTCCCCTCGTCAGCACCACCACCTCCTCTTCCTTTGCCTCAACTCGTTCTTTGCCTTATAAAGTCCCAAGATTAAGATGGTTACCTCATGGGCCAAGGCTTCCTTAACCCTCCTCATCATAACATTAGCACTCTGTAGTTGGGTCTTAACGTACTCTAGTTTCTTTTTTAGCTCCGTCGCCTCTTTAGTCACAGCAACCAGGCCGTTCTCTAGCTTGCTTCACTCCTCTTCCCAAATTAAGATCTTTTCCCTTAATTTTATTGTTTCCAATACCCCTTGAAGAGACCAAAAGAGATTAGATCACTCGCTGAACAATAGAAAAATTAGGAAAGAATGATACCCACCAGTAGATAGCGGTGAGCTAATATGCTCATCAAGGCACTACCACGTATCTCTTCGTGCTCCAGCGACCTTGTATGGGTCCCTAAAATCTGTCCACATTTGTGTGAAGAACATTATAGAATGTCAGTCCTTTGTTTTTGGGGTAAGGGCTCATCTGGAACTCCTTCTTCGTGATTGGGGGACCTTAACAGCCTTCTCTTGACCCCATATGGCCTTAGCTGTGAAACGAGAACTGGTGCAAGCAAGGTCTCTTCCATGACCGTCAAGGAGAAAGGATGATCAACTCAAGTAGAAGTTGGAGTGGCAGTAGACCTTGACCAAGCTAAAGGAGAAGGTCTATTAAGATTGACTTTGCCCATGTCTCTGTGCTCCCCAAAGTTTGCTGGAGTGATCTCTCTAATCCCGTAAGCCTGATATCTCACGAACTGTCAAGAAGCTCAGTGCTGAGGGTAGGAGAAAACCCTTGAGTTCACAGAAGCTCTTTGTTAAACTTTAAGTCGTGCAAAAAATCTTTAAAGGCAACAAATTGGTCAAGCAATGTAATCTCCTCTGCACTTAGCTCTGGCCTCTCTTTCTTAACCCCATCTACAAAGAACATAACAAAAGTTCAGACTTGAAACGAAGTAAATGACAAAGTTAACTTATGCCCTCTTAGTTCGCTTACTAGGATTCAAAACAAATGCAAAATTTTGAAGATGACGTAAGGATAGAGAAGAAACATAAAACCAACGAGTCTTATAATGACCTACATTGGACTTCCCTTTTACATCCCCTTGAGGTAAAAATTTTTTGTATTTGGAAGGATAGACCGAGAAGTAGTAAATCCCTTCTCGCTGTTCGATACTCTTAATACTATAAAGGTGACAAAGGACTTTAGTAAAAGGGGGTGGAAGGTCATTTTCCAGATAGACTAGCACTAAGGAGGTTAGACTGGAATACGCATTGGGAGTCAACTGAGAAGGAGAGAGTTTTAGCTCATTCGAAAAATCAATTACATAAGGGGGAACTGGGAACCTAAATCCAACATTGAGGTGTGGGATGCTAATTGCTATGAACTTCTGAGGAAGGTGAGCAACATGGTCGTTATGAGATGGTGCTAAAATATGACAACCCTTGGAAAAAAGTATGCCTAAGCTATCCCTCCAAGCTTGCTAAGTTTGACACTAGTGGGTTGATGTATAAAGGGGAAGCGAGCTATAGATCTCTCTGATCCGAAGTGAGCTACGAACTCCTCTACAACCTAACCACTATGAGAAGTTTCCTCCCCTATAATGCAAACAAGCTCCTCACTCCCTTCTGACTCGGTATTTTCACCCCCTATTCAATGATTTTGGTGCCTGCAAGGTGAAGACATCTACATAAAAAGAAAAGGAAATGATTAGGCCACTAAAGACAAACTGACCCCTAACTCTAAGAAGTTCATCCTAAACAAAGATCTTCCTACAAAAAGGGTCACATATGCCTCAAGTCACCAAGACTCAAAGTTAAAATACACTAGGGGGTTTTAACTATTGGGCTGCAAAAGCCCAGAAACCTAATTGGAGACTCGTAGCCACCATCAGAAGCCCTAGCATGTACTGGCAGACAAACCAAACAAGCTAAATACAACAAAAGAAAATACACAAATCCAACCAGCATTCTTGTTTTTTACAGTAAAAAATGAGCAAGCTCACAAGAAACTCAAAGCAGAAATCATAGGCCAAAGGCAGAAAACTTATCATGCTAAATAAGTGAGAAGGTATGAAATGTGAGCTAAGCCGACTTCTAGCAATCAGAACTTAAGCCTTAGGCTGGTTAGCAGGAATTGTGCCAAAGATGATAGATGACAACAAACGGTCGCAGAATTGGCAGAGAAGATGAAAGCAAAGAGTTTCTAAGCTTTGAATTCCAAATGACTTCTAAAATGGGAAGAGAGTTTTTTCCTGATTTTGATCATGTCTGACCTAACCATTGGATCTAGAAACTTTTCAAAAACCCGTAATCAAATGGCTCAATGCATGTTAGCATTAAATCCTTGCTAAGCTGGCAAAAACATTCACTAAGGATAGTAATCATTACACGGCTCATAGAAATCAAAGAGTCATAGATAAAATGAAGAGTATATCAAATGACTTACCAAATCACGGATCATAACCTATGAACTATAGCTCTCTAATGACTCTACAACCAGCCTATTTAAAGACATAGCTCTTATGCAACCTCATAACAGTCCGGGTGCACCTAATTGCCCACTGCACACTTGATCTTGTCTCAGCCTGGGTGCACTTAATCGCCCACTGAGCATGCGACCTCATGCCAGTTCGGGCTCACCCAATCGCCTACTGTGCGCTCCATCTCATCTCAGCTTCAGCGCACCTAATTGCCCGTCAAGCATGTAACCTTGTCTTGGACTGGGTGCATCTAATTGCCCACCGAGCACATGACCTCGTGCCAGTTTAGGTGCACCTAATCACCCACTATGCACTCGACCTCATCTCAGCTTGGGTGCACTTAATTACCTAGCAGGCACATAACCTTATGCCAGTTCAAGCGCACCTAATCACCCACTATACACTCGACCTTGTCTCAACCTGGGCGATCTAATCACCCACTAAGCACGCGATCTCGTTCCAATTTGGGCACACCTAATCTCCCACTGTGCACTTGGCCTTGTGTCAACTCGAGTGCACTTGATCACCCACGAGCACAAACTGAAGCCTAACCTGAGCATTATTTATCAAAGACATGAACTCTCATGCAACCTACTATTCACAGTTTTCTTATGAATTGAAAGCTTACTACCGTCTGAAGCACTTTGGTGCTCAAGCTCACCATCAGATGAAACAAATTAATTTGATCGATTAGTTATTTAACTCCGTGCTTGGTTAAATGTAATATGCAGTAGCCTATTTATGAAAGGCTTGAATATTATCTTTTGCAATACTTATTAGCCAATTATATGCTCGAAAGAATGGAAAAGACATCTTTCATTACAAAACCTTTTTAACAAGGCAAGTTTACAGAAGAAAGTTTAAAGCACAAAGACTGGAATAAGCCTACAATTATAATAAGCAAGAGGAATTGGCCTGGAGCTATAACTTATGAACAAGCCAGATAGTTCCAACTCCTCTTTCTTGTCCTTCTCCTAAACTAAGAGCTCGTCCCTCAGCTCTACAACTCTTGAGCACTTAGAGAGACCGATCAAATTGTCTCACTGTGCAAGGAAATCAAAGAATAGAGGTGAAGAGCTGCCTTATTTAACTTGGCCATGAGGAGGTTGCGGAGAAAGGTGACAAAACTTCCCAGGAACCTCCAAGAGGAACTACCCATGGGGAAACTATAACGAAACTTCCCAAGATCCTCAAAGAAGAACTCTCACAACAAGTCCTATGCACCTTTTATAACTCCACTAGGGATTTGAATCGTCATAAGCATAGAGGGCTCATTTAAGACACCCATTAAGTTATCTTGTGAAAAAAGAAGAGAGGCTTCTTGTGCCTTATATAGTCTAGTCTTGTTTCATTGAAGAATCCAGAAAACATCCAGTTATTCTTAATCAAAATGGTCTAAAAGAAAACAAGGCTGCCATTCTAATAGTTGTAAAACATGCACAATAAAAGATATGATCAAGTACAGATGAAAAGAAAAATTGAAGCCTAGCATCACAACATAGTAGGCTGTGAGAAAAGACTTTGATTGTATGATAGATTGTGAATGAAGGACTTGGCAACTTCAAAGACCATGAATAAGGGACCCCACTTGCAAGAAATAACCCCTAGCTCGCAGAGCAAACTGAGAGTTGGGGGCTAGTGTTATGGACATTTTTTGCAGCTAAGTGAAAAGGGCCAACAAAAGCCCAATGGACCAGATTAAGGCAAAAAGGTTGGCCTATTCTGGAGCAAGGTCGTAGAAACCAGCCAGCAGATCACCTAGTGCAAGCTTGTAGCTTCTAGCAGTCAAAGGTCTCAGTGAGCTCCCCTGGCATAATTGGACACAACTAATGTCTGGTCTGCAGCCTGAAACACACTCCTAACTAGCAATTAGCTTCCAAAGATTGACAATGATTTGCCCTGCATTTATTACCCAACGCTTAGCATTTATTGCCTAATACAACTGTAATCATAGTTTTACAGTGTTAAATTACAACTTGTAACTCTTCTAACTTCTATAAATAGGAGGAAGATCATTGTAATAGATGGAGAGAAAAATACATGTAGAAACCCTGCCAAAATAGTAAGAGAGTTGTGAGTATTGTAACTTTGATAAACTAAGTAGAGAAATAATCGTAAATAGTAAACACAACCACCATGGATGTAGGGGCCATTTTGGCTTTAGCCAAATTGTTACTCTTCTTCTTGCCCTTATTGTTTCTTCATATTTACATGTCTTTTGCAGTAGTTTGGGTTCTAGAATTCTCGATTGATTGATTACCAAAATTAACCGTCAACAGATGTCAACCAACTGAGTGGGAAAAAATGTCACAAGTTGGCCTTGTATACCAGTGTAGCAAGCAAACGTACTCTGTTTGACACGAAACTTGGTGGATAAATCAGGCATGGTATTGAGGTCTTCTAGCTTGAATTTGGAGACATTCTGGGTTGTGTACTATTTTTCTCATTTTTCCCCATTTGGGATTGTTTATGTGATTTCAACCAAGGTAACTTGTCTAATACGAGTAAATAAGGACATGAATATAATCCTTGGATTTTTAGCTTTCCATTGATGTAAAATAAGATGCAAAACCATTTTCGAGTTAAGAGGAAAGGCCTTACGTCAACTCATTAAAAATATGTCTAGTCTTGCCATTAAGCCTTTGGCTTAAATGCTCTTTAGGGGAGAGTGCCCGGTGACCTATGGTGGGGAGTTACGACACTAGTCTAAGGGTCGAAGTGTGCGGCTTGGTGCCCCCACTATACACTCCAGGCTATATAATGAGACTTAATATGACTCAAAAAAGTAGTCCCTCTTCAATTTGTGTTGTCCTATATTTTATCTGATTTTGCTTGTATTTTCCCCGCATTGCATGTGTTACATTCTTGAATGCCTTGTTTTGTCTTGCTTTGTGCTATGCAATGTCTTATCTTTGTCCCTATGTACAAATAGGTTATTTGCCTTGATTGTTTATCTTTTGCTATGCTCTTTAATGCTTTATGACCTGATATTTTTATCCCTTGATGTCATGAGACCAACCATTAATTAGCTTGCTTTTAGGTGATAGATAGCAAGTGCCACACGGTTTAATTCATAAACTTGTTAGCCCATGACACCTTGTAAGGGTATAAAGGGCAATAGTCAATGCAAATATCAAGATTGATCATCCCTTAAGAAAAAAATGACTTTGTGCTTTATATTATGTATGATAACTGTGTTCATATATTTCAAAATTCTAAATAATTAGTGAGAAGAAAATATTAGTTCTTTAGTCTCTAAATTCAATAAAAAATGTCATATGGTGAAGCTAAACTTATGAGCTGGTGATGAAAGTGTGGGCTGAAGTATCACCGAATTATTTTTCTTTGCTTATTTCCCTTTTTTCTCTCATTTTCAGTAGTATATATCAACTATTAATTATTGGATATAAAGCCTAGTTAGGTTAAGACAGACCGTATGGTTCTTAATTATTTCTTTGTATATTTTCTTGGCAAAGCTATGCATTTACAACTCGTCAAGATTGGTATCTTCGGATTTTAATATTTTCTTTTATATCCAAACGTAAAATATGATATAAATTGTTAAAAGAAAACTTCCAAGGCCTAAACTTCATTTTTTTTTTCTGCAACAGAAAATCAAAGTGATTCTTGAGTCTGTGGGTTTTTGTTTTCCATTATCCTACCTAATAGGTTATGTATTTGATTTTGACATGATTTCCCCTAAATTGTATATTTTGATAATGAGAATTTATTTATGGTAACTAATTAAGCTTAAATCATTAGAACATCATGGAAACTGTGATTAACCCATTACGTTGCTTACTTAGCATCACATTCAACTTTTGTCTGGAATTTGGTTTTGAATATCAAAATGCCATATATCTTATGAATAAAAGTAAAACCAATCCTAAATAATTTATATGAACAGTTTCTGAATTTTGAGCTCTGTTTGTTCTCTTCCTAGACACATAACAGAAAAATGGACAATGTTTTACTATACTTATAATAGAAAATCAAATAAACCTTGATTTGTAATTCACTATACTATAATAAAAGGGGGATTTAGGCAACATTACATGTGAAGTATTTGTTCCTCTGGTTTCTAGTTGTTTATCAGTGAGTGCAATCCTAGGCTGATCTGGTATGTAAAGTTATTATTAATATGGGACTGGAAAAGCATCATGTCCAACCATATTTCTGCATTCTTGAATGCAAATAATGAATTCCATACTGATTCAGCTTCGTATCAAATTCTTCAACGATATATGCAGATTGGTTCAATATTCTTGAGGTTCATGTGCTGATTCATGTTCTTCCCCATTCGAATTATATATCCTCTTTTTTTCACTTGCGTGTGTGACAAGAAACAATGGGCATGGCTAGACATTTGAATTCAATTTAATCATCTGAGAACATTTGC
>JANHAO010027518.1:0-10830 GCA_026873985.1 Saraca asoca | reverse complement strand
AACAAAATGGATCATATAATTGGGCTATTTATACAAAACACTCATAATTAACTTAAATATTAAATATATATTTTAATTATGAAAATATGATTTATGTTAGTCCATAAAATTATTCCAACAAATTTTTGTAGCTTTATTCTAAGAGCTCAATTTTCTTTGTATGATAAAACCATTATTTTTGTTATAAGTTAATTTTTATTCAATTTTCTTATCTAATAAAATTAAGTTATGACAAAATTATCATTTTTATAAAAAAATTTACTTTTAAAGTCACTATTAACACTTAAAGACATTATAAAATAATTAGGAAGAATTTTCAATGCAAATCATGGAACTGGATTCTAAATGAAGTCTATGTGATTATGCAATGAAAGTAGAGAAAACATTGATATTTTTTTATAAAAAATACCTTTTAACCAGTTATAAATGGAAGACATCATGGGTAGAAAATAGAAAATACTTAATTAGAGGAGAGTATAACGAAATTTAAATTTTAAGAAAGATTTAAGTAAGTTTTGAAATTAGGTAGAAGTTTTGTATATTTTTGCAAAATTTCAGAAGAGAATTGTGTTTTATTCTCTAAATTTTAAGGGTTTTGGTTACAATATATCTATGAATTTTTATGAAAGTTTAAGGCAACAATTATAAAATTTTTAATTTTTTATATAAAATTTTATACTTTTTTTTATAAAAATTATAATTATGTATAAATTTTATGTATAATAAATATATAAAAAAATTACAACTCCATTTAAAGTTACAATAAAAACATTTTAAAAAATTTTAAATTTTCTACGAAAAACTCTTCTTCGAGAGAGAGAGAGACCTTTGGTCAAATAAATGGTGTAAGGTACCTGGAGAATATGATGAATCCTGATTCTCCCTTTCCGAAAGAGTTCAAATCCTTATGAGTCAAAATTTCTGGAAGATTGGGATTCTTTGCTTCACAATGGTGTAACGCACTTGGCTGAATTGTGCATAGTAAAATTATTTTAATTAATTTATTCTATTTTTTATTTTTCTCCATAAAACAAGATTTTAATGGCCACAATTTATTGATGATAAAAAGTGGTATTTAATATGTTGTTTTAATGGATACTTACTATTTTGAAGTTGATTTTCTTTTATGCATGGATTTTGATTTCTAGAAATAAAATTTATATTTTTAATAATAAATATTAATGAAATGATCAATCGTTGAATTATTTTAATGATAAAGATATATGTACTTTACTCTTTAAAATATGTCATGCATTTTAAATTAATCAAACCTTCAATTTTGAATTTGAGAAATTAGGATATTTATTTTATTTTTTTAATCAAAAGCACATTATCAAATCTAGTTTACACTAGAGTTTTGGTTTATAAAAAATGGTAATATAAATAGGTTATTTCATTACTTAACAGTTGGTAGTCACAAAAAAATGGTGATCTCAGTAGAGTGCTCATCCTTTTTTGCAATCTATTTCCTAAAATTTAATATACATGAATTTATTTATCATGGCTAAAATATAAACAGAAAATATGAATTTTTACTTGGAAAAAAATTAATTAAAATATAAATAGATCCTCACTCGCTCCGCTTTAGAAAATATCCAAAAAGCCAAAAAAGGGCGTCAAATTGAAGCCGAGAACAGGATAAAAGTTTTGGGTTCTATATAAAACCCCTCTGGTCTTCCCTCCCGTTTTCCATCCATGATTCCCATAACCTCCGTCTCCTTCTACCCTCCACTCTCCGATTCCTCTCTGTATACTTTTCTTCCATAGTAGCAGGCTCGCTGCTGCATTTCTAAACTGACACCAATGGTCAGTCCTCTCTGTCTCTGTCTCTCTGTTTCGGTTATAATCGGAGTTTGTACTAGGGTTTTATCAATTTTTTTTTTCTGTGTGTTTATATAAAACGCTTTTTTTGTTTCGTGTAGGCTTTGCGGAACCAGCCGACAGTCGACTACCCGAGCTTCAAACTTGTCCTCGTTGGCGATGGCGGAACCGGTAAAGTTTTCCCTCTGAACTCTACATTTAGCTATGCCGTGTATTGGATGGTAAGATGGATTGCTAATTATGTCGATTGGCACAGGAAAAACCACGTTTGTGAAGAGGCATCTCACTGGGGAGTTTGAGAAGAAATATGAACGTTAGTCTACTTTAAAGCTTTGCTATCTAGTTACGATCAGTTTGCCTCCTAGCATGCTTGATCTTAAATTGCAGTTTTTCCTTTTTCTAAAATTTTGCAACAGCAACTATTGGAGTCGAGGTTCATCCGCTGGACTTTCATACTAATTGTGGAAAAATACGATTTTACTGCTGGGATACTGCTGGCCAAGAAAAATTTGGTGGTCTAAGAGATGGTTACTAGTAAGCAAATAAATACACACACACACACATATATATTCCCATTAATTACTTAATGCTAACATGCCTGTTACTGATACGGCTTGTTTGTTATACTCTGATTATTATATATTTTTAGTCACCTTGTTCTTTTCATCTTGCTGACCATTGAGTAACCGTTGTCAGGAACCGGTTGTTTTTCTAGTCAAATTTCTTTTATTCCGGGGAGTGAGATCTTCCCAAGTAAATAAATTTTACAATGAATTGACCATAAGAATTTTATTCTTTCAACACTATTCATAAAAAAGAAAAAAAAACAATTGAGTTGGTCAATGTTATCACGTCCATTGAAATATCTTTAAGCCAAATTGGGAAACAACTACAGGTATGTAGATACAGTTGACTATAGATACAAACCAATAGTATAGTAATCACCTTATATCAACTTGATATACGCCTCCTCAAAAATGCAATTTATCGATTATCTTGAGGTTCTCCCAAATGCATTTATAGGTGAGGAAGCCTACCAATTAAAATAATTGGGAGCTTGAATTTGTATCATGAGTCAAGTCCGTTCCTTTTGTCTCTTTTTGGAATGAGGTGATTCTGTTTGTTTTCTTAGAAGATCAAATTTTCTGGCACGTAAGCTGGACAGTTTATTTTAACAAATTTATTACCTTCTTTCTATAGATGCTTAAATTTTGACTCAATAGGTGATACTTTATGCATAATATCTTATGTCCACTGCTAGGTTGTCCTGGTGTTCTCTTACAATTTTCTTTTGTGTTGAATTATGTGCAGCATCCATGGGCAATGTGCAATCATTATGTTTGATGTCACTGCTCGCTTGACATACAAGAATGTTCCTACATGGCACCGTGATCTCTGTCGGTGAGTGAACTAATTCTTTTTGTTTTCATTTATGCTTTTTTTTTTAACTGTGCATCTAACTCTCTTGAAAAATAGGGTGTGTGAGAATATACCCATTGTTCTCTGTGGAAACAAGGTTGATGTGAAAAATAGACAGGTTAAGGCAAAGCAGGTTACATTTCACAGGAAGAAGAATCTGCAGTACTATGAGATATCTGCAAAGAGTAACTACAATTTTGAGAAACCTTTCTTGTACCTTGCTAGGAAACTTGCAGGGTAACACTATGCTTCATTCTCGTCTATTTTATTGTTGATTTGCCAATATTAGGGTGATTGTTGGTGTTAATTATTGGTCCTCTGATTGCAGGGATCCAGCCCTTCACTTTGTGGAGATGCCTGCACTTGCTCCCCCGGAAGTACATATTGATATGGCTGAACAGCAAAAGTAATGACTCTTATCATCATTGTTATGTGTTTTTTCTTAGCATAATTGGACTTTTCCTTATATTTGTTCTCTATTACAGGCATGAACAAGAGCTTGCTGCGGCAGTTGCTCAGCCACTTCCTGATGATGATGATGAGGCTTTTGAGTAGACTTTTTGGGCTTCCACGGTCTCTCTGACCCAATGCCTTGCTTTGTTGCATTGTAAACATGGTGATTTTCAGCTAATACTTAGCAGGATTGTAATTACCAGTATAGGGTTTGTTGATAGGCTCTGTAGTTTCATTTTTCTCAGATTTTACTTTGCTTTCTGAAATTCTAGAATCTAGATGCTGGAGAGACTCGCAATGATGATTGTCTTAGTCTATCGACTTGCATTGGCAATAATCTAGATGCCTAGAAGCATTCTTATCTCTCTCTACGTATGCTTATGCGGTTAGCCATGTTTCCTATTCTAGTGATGGTATAATGTGACATATAAAATATCTTGTGTGAAAAAAAAAAATGGGGACTAAATCCCATAATATAGATCATTTGTTTTGTTATCACTTATCATTATTCTCTTTTATCCGTTTTTGTTATCATTGTTGTAGGCCCTCTTGTTTAGCATACTTCATCTTGTAACCAAGACCAGTGATATGAACACAACAGAGAGCACTTTTTTCCTTTTCTTTTCTCTTTTTTTTTTTTTTTTTGAGGAAACCAGCTAGCATGATTTAGAAAATGTAGCTTTGAGGGTTGGTATTGGGCTGCGAGCTTTGGTGTTGGGTCTATTGGGCTAGATAAGTTGACTACTTTCCCTAAAGCCCAGAAATGCTTTGATATAAATGGTTTACAACCTAAGGCTCTCTGTTGTGCTTTGGCTTGCTTCGATTAGATTAGTACCTTTTTACTTGCATTTGCTGTTGAAAAATGTGACTAGCACAACTAACAACATGCTCTTTCACCATTCTTGTACCCTGTACATATGACAAACTGGTCTAAAATATGAACTAGTTTTTAAGGAGGTCGTACCGTAGAAGATGTGAGGAGATTGTAAGTGAATGAATTGTAATAGTTTTGGAAGCCCATAAATTTGCGGTTTAAGATCACCCTGTGTTGCCACATGACATCACAACAGGGTAATGACTAGGCACACACTTGCTATGTCTTCACAACTGAGTACATGTAAAGAAGGCGTGCCCTACTGGACCAAAGCCAGACACTATAGCTCAGCCAACTCCATTTGCACACAGGACTTGTCCCTTTCGATGTCGGTTTGAGCCCACACCTATCGGACCCATTTCCCATTACTCCAACTGTGGCTCAGCTCATCACTGTGTCTGCGCTTGCCCACTAAGCAGTATAGTAGTAGAGTGGGGCATGTGAAAGCTGGTCTTCACCATTGCCAGCACGTCTAATGTGTCTGATTTGGGGTGCGTGGCCTCATAAATACACGGTCCAAAATTTTAGGAACTCATTACCCTCTAACTACTTACCACAAGGTCCCATATTAGGGCACCACAATTCTGCCCTTTCACTGTCGGTGTTTGGCTTTGGGTTTGGTGGTCCTGGTTATCCCAAACACCCCCTTATTCAGTCATTCTCACATTTCTCAACATGCATTCCTTTGGGTTTTAGAAGTCATCTTGCTTTTTGGCCCATCCTGTCTTCCCAAATGTCAATTTTATTTATCATTGTTCACAATCATTTTTACAACTACACATGATCTAATTTGAATGGATTTAGTTCTATTTACTTTTAAATAAATGAGAGTAATTAAATTTAAATTATATTATGTGTGTATATTCAAATAATTGTAAATGGTGGGTGTGCAAGTAACATTTACTTGGTGAAGTGGCTATTCTTTCATTTTCCTTTTGACTCGTTTGCTCTTCTTGTCAAGGGTGTCCATATGCGTCGGCTGTGTTTGTCTGCTAGTTTTGTGATGTATCATGCATTTGGGAAATGGCATCGCCATCACGTAGTTACTGCTAGCCTTGAATTTAGAGATTCTTTCGTTTTCTTCTTTGTATTGTATTCGGTTAGTGTGACCTTACAATGTATAGAGATATGAATATCTGTAAAGCAATTAATGTGACCCAAAATATGAGAGAGATACATAAAGAAATCATGCATGTGGTCTTTTTACAACTCGTCATGCTATGCATTTGTTTATGTTATTATTCAATGTATTCTATTAATACTCCCATCAAGTATTGCAAATTTCAAACTGGAATCCATGCAATTAGTGGGAGAGGATGTATGGGATACAAAGAAAATCATTTAACCAAGAAACAACGAAATTGGAGGTGTTCCATTGAGGATATCATGCCTCTATAGATGTCGAGTCCTTTCAGCCAAAAATATTTTTAGTCCTAAGGTATAGTGTTACTGATATTTAATACTATTACTTTTTATATTTTGATAAATTAAATATTTTAATATCATAGTTGGATATATACTAAAATTAAGATAATTTTTTTACTTATTAAAATATAAAAAAATGATAATATCTAAATTTTGATGTTATGATAAAACTAGAAATATTTTTCTCTACTGCATGTATTTGAAACACATTGTAAAGACGGGCGGGGATATGAATTTATTCAATGTAATCCAATATCAAGTAGGGCAAATTGCAAATATGGGTGGGGATGTGTGAATTTACTTCATATCTAGTTTCAAGTTGTAACACATTGTAATTAATTCATTTGAAGAAAAGAATTGAAACAACTTACAAGACATGGACTATTCTGGAAGGTCCAGATAATTTACAAGAAATTATATGTTCAAATTTTCATACCGTTATTATAAATAAGAATAACTTGAGAAATGGTTGTGAGCCTCTCGTGTAAAGACATAAAATCTACTTTCTCCTAAAATTGAAAGAGGTTAGTGATATACAAAACCAGTGTCCTACTAACCAACAACATTATTGGAAACAAGTGAGTTAGTGAAGGAAGGAAAAAGACTAGTAATGGAAGAATGTGAGTTATCATGACATGGCCCATGCATCATGTGGAGGATAGATACATATTAACCACAAATGTATATGGGGGAGCCCCTCATGGATATGGCAGGGATGATGATGATGATGATGACGGTTTGTTTTTCATGTAAATTTGAAACAGTACATGTTCTGCAAAGAGAGCATGTGCTTACACATAAATGAATAGGAGGATAGCAAGCAACTGTCACAGTCTATGCCATAGTCTTCTAATTATATAATGCAATGTAATTTAGAGAATAGAGAAACCTGAGTTTATTGGCAATAATGCCTGTTAGTGGTAGGTTTGCCTATACTTTCATAGCTGCCTCTCTTCACTCTCAGCCTGCTTGTGATCATTTGGATTCTCTCGCTTTAGGCACTTTGAAAACTCAACAGCCTTGCCACTATCTTCATTCAGAACTAGTAAATATCATTTTTGTTGTTTTACGAAGTAGAATTTAACTAAATTGATTTCAATTATTAGTTAAAAAAACAAAAGCTATTTCAAAATTTATGTCTGCTCCAATTAATTGTTTTAATATCATGGACTATAACATGCAAATTGGAATCCCCTCTTATTACAACAATATAGTAAAGAAAGGAATATATAGAATGCACTAGTTATATAAAATTTGTAAACTCTGTGATTCTCTTCCTTTTGAGGTGACATTCAACTTGATTTTGAAGCCTTTTCTTCTTAAAAGGAAACATAGTAAGGTGAAAGTAAAACTCATCATACATAAGACATGGTGCCCTTGGGAAGGGACAAAACTGGAGAAGGGATGGTTTTAAAGGGACAAAACATAGGGCATGAAATGCAGTACCTTGTGTTTAGCTTCATTTGCATATATAAATATACATGTGCAGTGGTTTTGAGAAGAATTCTTGAGAAGATAGAGAGAAAAAGTAAACGTGGTCATGATAGATGACTGTTTTTTAACTGGAAAAGTGAAAACACAGACCCTCGGGTACAAAAACATATTATATAACATTGTTGTATAATATAATATTATATTAAATTGTTGGTATATCATATGTACATACATATGCTTGCATTAAAAGTACAGATATTTGCCTTTGTCTGTGATTCTTATATCTCACTTGTGCTGACAGAGGTTGTTATCTTTGTGTACTCAAAAACAAACCTGTCTCTACTGCTTTTTCTTTCTCAAAATGAAACCACATTTTGGAACCATGTGACTTTTCCTTTGTTATTTCCCTATTCCAAACTTACCCCTCTATGTGGCTCCTCATCAGGATTAGGGAAGGCTACTCCAATCCTTTATCCAAACTTTAGAAAATAATCAATTACCATTAAGTTATCAAATCATGACAAAGGCATAACCCATACTTTACGGACTAGTATATAATTAGAGAGACAAAAACACGTTCTTTTATTAAAATTTGATTTTATTTATCAATATTTATAAAGGTGAAAAGATATAACATAGACATAAATCCAGGTATATGTTTATATCAATATTCGAGAGAGAAATGAATTTACATAAATGAATTCTAGCATTTAATATGTAACTTGAACAAGTGCATAATTGCTCCTAATTTGGTTGGATACAGTGTTTGTTAAATGTTACATTCAGCGAAAAGAGTGTGAAAGAGACGTGGATAAGTCATGCTTGACTGGACTGGATTGGAATAAAGAAACTAGAGAGAGACAGTAAGAATCAGGTTTACAAGGAAAGACAAAGCAGCAGAGGGTAAAACGGGGGGACCAAGCAAGTTTCTGCTGAGTATGTGGCATGTAGTTGAGGATGTAACCAAGAGCTCTTGTGTATCAACCGTGTGTGGACAAACTGAACGGAAAAACTTAAATCGACACGTGTTAGTTGTTGATTTGACATTGCTCAGCAAAGGACAAAAGTGTGAGATGCCAAGGACCAATGAGGCAGAGTCACCCTCAATATTAAAATTAAAAAATACAGAATTTTCGTTTAATAAATCTATTCACAACCAAAAATTTATGTATAGACATATTTCATATTATGGGGAGAGCTTAAGCGACCTTTACTTCCCTTGTTGTGAGTCCATTGATAGAATAGAAAAGAAATGGTATATTTAGCGCGTTGGCATACCTTAAAAAATATTTGGAGTTTGTTTGATTACTCTCTTTAAAAATGATTTTTTTTGTTTCTGTTTCAAAAAATAAAAAAAGTTGTTTAGACAAGTGCTTTTGTAATTAGTTCTAAAAACTATGATGCGATAGTTTTTCTAATTTTTTTTAAATCTTATTTTATAAAATTATTTTTAAAAAATAAGAAAATAAAAAAACAGACATATAAGCCTGTTTGAAAACTTGTTCTGTTTTTTTATTTTTAAAAACTATTTTTGAAAACAGTTCAGAATTGTTTTCAAAAACAGTTTTTAAAATAGGATTTCAGAATAAAATTTTTAAAAATAATTTTACCAAGCAAGTTTTTTTGTTTTAAAAACAGTTATCAAACAGGCTCATAAATACTTATGAATTATTTTATTCACATAGGAAATAAAGTTCTTACGCGAAGTTTAACTTCTATAGAAATAAGTTCTTATATAAATTTTTTTAGAAGTACTGAAAATTATTTGGTTAGTACTAGAAAAATAGAATTTTTTGAGAAATAAATTCTTATGTGATGTTTGGTTTAATTATATACTTCCCAAAAAGTATTATTCAAATGATTAAAATATCATACCTAAAAATTATGCTATTTTACTAAGATAATGTGTAAATTTTTAAAAAGATTCTCTTATTATTATTTAAATTTTATAAGGATAATTTTATATTTTGTTTCATTATACACACAGGAAGTAGAACTTAATTAGAGTTGTATAAACAACTTTTCATATTTTATATGAAGTAGAACTTCTTAAATAGTATAACTTTCTCCATTTTTTGAATTAGTAGCTACTCAAACAACTCAAATATTTTCTATTTATTAAAAAGTTATATTTATTGTAAAATTTTTCGACTTCTTACTATTGTATTTCTTATATTGTATAATTCTCTATTGAAATGTGTGATTTATAAGCTAAATCTATATGCTTTAACGTTGTTTTTTCCTTCTTGCAACTGAAGATCTGTAGTACATCTCAATATTTGTCCGAGGTTGATTTAACTACACAATGACCTCAGGATTCTGATTTCCAAGTGGCTGAACCACAAATTCATATATACACATATATTAACTGATGCTTGTTGGCATTTTACACATCACTTGGGCATTGATGGTTTTTTTTTTTTTTCATAAAAAATTGACTATAATGTAAAAGAAAAGGGAGCTGGAAAAAGGCATCAAAACTATAGATTTTGTTTGGCCTCCAAATATAAATTTATCGATTAATTATATGAGAACCTTTTGTGGGTCTTTTCTGACTCTATCTATCTACTTTCAAGAAAACTTTCTAAATAACATAAACATAGAATGATTAGAAATGCATTGCATCCATTGGTGACATCTGATTTAAGAGATGTGAGTTTCTTTATCTTTTGCTAATTGCTAAGGCATGCGCAACCGCATGCTCTTTCATAGTGAATTTGAGCTTTTGCTTTTTCTTAATGAGTGCGCATTTCTTGACCATCTCAACCCCAACAATTTTAATTTTAGTCAAAGAAATTCCATTACTATTTCTCATCATTGATATGATGAAAATCTTATTAGGCCCATTTTAAAAAAAAAAAATTATGGATTTAGCAATTGGATTTTGTATAGTCCTCTTTTTCCAAGAAGGTCAAAAACTTATAATATATAAAAGATATTATGGACCATACTCAACATGCCAAATATAGAAAGACAAGTGGATGAAAATCCTTAGCTTGGCTAATAAAATCATTAAAAAAAGATCATATGGGGTTGATGGAAGTAATTATTTAAAAAAGATGAAGTAATCAATAGTAGGAGATATGAGATATGGTGGGGAGAGATTTGCTTGCAAATCATACGTGACATATCCCTCTCTTTGCTCTTATAGCTTCTATGGTCTCTGCCAACTACTACATTAAATATTTTATTTGTTAAGTTTCTTCTTCTATTTGTTATGTGTAAACATAGCAAGTAGAAAATTAGTCATATATATATTCACTACAAGAAAAAGGCCGAATTCCAACGGATTATTCCAACGGATTTAATCCGTTGGAATATTCCAACGGATTATTCCAACGGATTTAATCCGTTGGAATATTCCAACGGATTTTCCCACGGAAAAATATCCGTTGGAATATTCC
>JANHAO010027517.1:0-10834 GCA_026873985.1 Saraca asoca | reverse complement strand
AGTAACTTCCACACATATATAAACCCAGCATCTCCCTCTTCTATTTCCGATGTGGGACTTGGGTTGACAACCCCAACCCAACAATTCACTTCTCTTATTTTTATATTAGAGTCATATTCTCACTTTATATTTATATATATAATATGTATATATATATATATATATATATATAAAGGAAAAGAGAGCAGGAATTTTAGTTGCAAAGAAATATTCTAATTACTGAAAATAGAGGAATGAGATGGGTATCAAACGTAGCCACGAGGTACGAGGCAACCTAACTAGCTAGTGGGATGTACGTGGATGGAATCCTACAAGTATGGAATACGGATTGTATCCATATATATCATATCTTCTTCACGTACGTTTATGGCCTTTACTTTTGATTGACAGGACAAAGTCAAAGTGTCATAAGGACAATCAACAAACCAGAACAAGTTGCAACCTACTGTACATGCATGTATTAGAGAAGACGGTACAATATTAATTCTTGTATTTGTAGGTCAGACTTTTTTCTCTGTTTAGATTGACACTGACAGCATACTAGGTAGAAGGTATCATTGCCAATGACCATCAAGATTTGAAGAACAGAGTGCATTGTATGATTCTATGTTAAGTTACAACTCCTTACTGTCCTATCTGTTGTCTGATTGTATTTTCTGCATTTCTCTGCATTTCTTTTGGGATGAATTGAATCAACACGTGCAGGTTTTCGCCATTTCCGTATAACAGAAAGATTTTTGATAAAAGTACTATAGGACAAATACTATAAGAATCGATATTTCGTAGCTTGTTATTGAACTAGTCATCATAGGCTTGGGAGGAGGAAGCTCATTGAGAATTTCGAAATTTTTGTCGAGGAATATAAGAATTGAGGACGACTAGCTAGATCCTAGATATATAAACGTAACTCCTAAGGTTTGGTTTGATGGAAAAGTTGCTATTTTTGAATATTAATATTTTAAATTTGAATTGTCAATGATTTTAATGGTTTACATTATTTATAAATATTACTGTAAACGTTTAAAAGAGCTGGTGACATAAACAATCTATTCTAGTAATAAACTTATTGTAACAAAAACAATTGTATAGTCATAATATTTTTATATAAATTTAAAATAAAGAACTGTGATGGAAAAAAAATTGCTTGTGATGGGTCTGTCAATTTCTTTGACTTTATTCCTGGGAAAAAATGATGTCATGCTTAAAATTATTTATTTTATGCAGCAGAAAATATATATGTAAATTCTCATTTATATAGACATCTCCTAGGAGAAAATAATAATAATACAATATCCATATTGCTTCAACAAATTAAGATTTCAATTGATGGGTTTTTTTGTCATGATTTATGCATTTGATTTGGGTGAGCTATAAATTGGGCTTTTTTTTTTTTGGTCATGGTTAACGACTTACGCTGTGCTAGCACAACAATTAAACTGTTGTCGTCCATATTAGTTGTGGGCTGAAACCTGTATCAAATCATCAACGAATCCTCATTTGTAAGGCCCAAAGAGTACAATTATTTGGGCCTCTTCTCGTTCTCTATGGAACCTTTTTGAATGGGTCATTTAATATATCATGAGTCCGATTTTTTTAACACGCCAGGGCCAGTTCAAATGGCATATCTTCTACCCTTAAGGAATCCCCCTGGGCCCACCCCCTAACCCTAATCATCTCCATTGACAGAAAAAAAAAAGGTGATTTATTTTGGTACCTCACTAATACATGATCATACTTCTTATATGTATTCAGAAATTTTATTAGTTTTGATATAAAAATTTTATGTAAAAAGTCTTGTAATTTTCATAAATTTTATAATTTTGTATAATTTACATATAATAAATACATAAAAAATTACAATTTCATTAACAAAAGTAGCGTCATTTTTTTAATTTCAACTTTTTTATGCAAAATTTACACTTTTAATAAAAAAAATTAAGAAAAGTATGAAACTTTTTTAACAAAAATTGCAATAGTACATATAAATACAAATTTTTTCATACATACTAAAACATAACCCATATCTATGTCATGTATTTTCATGAGAATAATATTTACATATAATACAAAAGTATATGTATACATAAACATGAATAATCACTTAAAATGACACATGTGAACATATGATTAATTTATAATATATGTTTGTAAATTGAGGTCTTGGCCTTTTCATACCAACTAGAGGTGATGGATTAGAAAAATTTAATTAAGATGTGAATCATTATTGATTTATTTATCTATTTGTAATCCAATTAAAATTTTATATAGATCGTGAATTTGATTCATAATTCGTGTATAAAGAATTAAACTTAATCTATCCATTTATCCATTAGAAATATTATTATTTTTATATTATATTATTTTATTATTTTTATCATATTTTTTTACCATTACAGTGTTTTTATCATTGTCATTATTTTGCTAGTAGTATTGAAAAATAATTCTTATTATTAAAAATTTTAAAATTATATTTTAACTCATATTTTAAAATTTTAATTTATTTTTATTATTTAGTAACATAAATAATATTTTTAATTTTTTTATGAAAGATAATTTTTTAAGTTACGTTTCATATTTGATGTCTCAAAACATGTTTTATTAACTAACTTAATTTCATATATTTTATATTTTACTTTTTATTTTCCATCTTCATTCACCATTTTATCAAATTAATCCCATGCCTATATAGGTTCATGGTAGAATAGATTTGGATTTAACTTTTAACTAGTTTTACAAAATAAATTACACCTTATTAACTAAAATATAACTTGTTAGACCATCAAGCCGGCCCATATGTTTATATATATAAAATAAAACATGCATAGACCTTTTACCAAAAAAAAAAAAGGTGATTAAGCTTAACTTATTTCTTAGGCTTGTTCTATTTTAGACAATGGTTAATTTCGCTTAATTTCTTTCCATTCTTATCTATGGTTGAGAAATATTATAGCCTTATTGTAATGCTAAAATTTTTAGTATTATTGTATATTATATTCTGATAAGTCAAAAAACCACCTCATTTATCAACTTTACTTTGAAGTTAAAACATTTGATGTGTTAAAATATAATAGAAAGTAGTATTGAGATTTTATTATTGTTGATGATGAAAACCAGTCAACCAATAAATTCAATAAAATCTCAAATTGCAATCCAACGAGAGTAAAAGAAAAAGAGATAAAGAGGAAGAAAAGGAAGAGTAGGGAGGACACCAAAATTTTTTTAATGTGGTTTGGCTAAAGTCGGTTGACCCTTATGTCCACAGTTATTGTATTTCTCAGTCTCTTCTGTTGAGTATTTGTACAATTATATATATATATATATATTTTGCAGAACAATCGTCCCCTTTTTTGTAGTGATTTCAATCCCTATTTATAATGGCTGAAGTGTTATAAATTGAATGTAAAATAGTAACTGAAAATAATTAATTAATTACAAGTTAATCCTTACAAGTTGATATCTGTAAATGGATTCATGCAAGTTAGTCTCTTCTCAGGTTTAACCATAGCAAGCTGATGGCTATGGGTTGGGCCTTGATCTGAGGTTACCTTAACTTTTATTTATCTGATTACTTGAGTTTACATTTGGCGAGCTTGTGTATTGCTCCAGTGACTTTGATATTGGTTTAAGCTGGGTCCTTATCTACTAGACTTGTCTGTTGGGTTTTCACCAGTCCATTTGCACAGTTCTAAAAATACCCATAATATTAGCCCCTAGCTCTTAATGCATTCTGCAGACTGGGAGTTGTAGTCTGCTGTATAGTAAGTTCCCATGGACAATTCTTCTTTGATGCTTTTAGGAAGTTTTGTACAGATTTTGAGTTATTCTCGCATGGTGATGTTAGTGAACTTATTTCTTTGTTCTTTTGCCTTATTGGGGGGGAGGATAAGAAAAAGCTTGAGAGCAATCTAGCCGATATACAAATGACGAACAATGTGCTTGCATCGTATGTTGATTTTCCAGCTCACCAGGTTTCAACTTCTAAAGGCTAGCATTCCTCTCAGGGCATGATATATGTATTTCTGAATAATCACATGTACATTCACCTTGTTGAATGAGATTTTTAATGAAATATTTCATGATTTCTTTGCTTTTCCAAGTGCGTCATGTTGGATACTCAGTATATCACAGAAGATTACACATAGGTTGACATGAACGAACTCCTGCAAATCACAGCTTAATAAACATTAGCCAAGTTAAATTACCAATTGGTCTTCTTAGCTTATAAACCATGACAACATATATTTGTCAATCATGATAATGTATATTGGTCGGGTCGAAGTAGGTTGTACGAGCTAAGTGGCCAGGTAAGTCGCATGAGAGCTGCGCCTCTACTAGCATGACTAGGTGGCATAAATGTAGTGCCAAGAAGTAGATCACATTGATATGGTGCCAAGTAGTAGGTTGCATGAAAGTTATGCCTCAGTTAATGTAATATCTTAAAAAAAAAAAAAAGAAAAGTTTTGGCAAGGACTAAGATGAGAAGTTTTGTTTTTGATAGGCCAAAATTTGAGCCGGTGCTTAACTTTGGGGTAGAAATGCAATTTTTCCCTTTTGCTTTTTTCCATAAAAATCTTCAGCGGGCCTTTCTTCTTTCATTTTCCCGAGCTTTCCTGAACCACCTTCTTCCCTGGCACTCTCCTCTCCTCTTCGTCAAGTCTTCCTTTCTCCAGTGAGATTTCAGTGCTTTTCTGGCATCTTCCTCCTTTCCGGCACCGAGTACGTCCTTCTTAACATGTGCCAGTAGCTCAGCACTTTGGCTTGCCCAAATACAACCCAGCAAGGCTACCTTCTTCTCCAGCAAGCTTAAGTTTTTTCGGCGAGCGGCTTTTCTGTCCGGCCTAGTCCAAGAGTGTTGAATGCTTCCTCCACCTTCTTTCTCTATTAAGTAGAAGCATCTTGGGTCTTGTTTGAAGCTGGTTCGGCCAGCTATCTTTTTCTGGCCACCGGTAACTCTCCAGCTCCAGTGGAGCTCCTCACTGGCACTTTGAAGGTTGGTGAGTATTTCTAAATCATAAAATTTATTTTATAGCAATTCCATGGTTAGATTTCAAGATCTTTAGTTGAAACCCTCATGTGAAGTTTCTAAAGAAATTTTGGAATTTTTGTGATTGTTTTGTTCTAAAGGTGTTGCTGATAAAGTATTGAACTTATTTGCCTTGAAAATTTTGAAATTCCAACAAATTTTCAGTTAGGCTATTCTAGAGTGTGTTTGAGGTGAGTGAAATTTCCTCTTCACTTGAGAATCCCATGCAAATAGATAATATAATATAACCTTATAATATAAAATAATAATATAGATTCTTTATAAATAATGCGATTTTTATATGTATTGAAATGATTTTTTTATGCATTTACATGCTGTGTGTACACTGAAAATTTTCCTTGCTATGTTGAAATTCTGTGTTTTTATCTTATTTTATAACATTGAAATTGATCATGTTTCTTTTATACATGGTGAACCAACATGAAAATACATTGGCAAATTTCTGTATGTTGGATAAATGCTGCTTACCCATTTCATAATTCTTATGATATGTGATTGGGATTAAACATGAATATCATACTGGATCCACTGAAGAATTGGGTGGTAACCCTCAAGTGCACTTGGGAACTTGTATATTCCCCGGGCAGGAGCGGATAAGGATGGATGTATACAGAGATATTTAGTTTGATCATGAGCACTCGACAGATGTGTCAGGTGACTGATGACAATGAGTACGCTATGATAATGTTGGTTACCTCTTGTAATTGTTTATTGGGAATCCAGTAGTATGTTTTATCATATTGAGTTTTGAATAAAAATTTTAGAAAGTTACTACCTTTCTCTTGTTTATTATTATAACATCAAATATCATGTTTTTCATTAAATAATTTTATGCTAAAATATAGTTTTTAACGTGAAGTGACATTATAGTTGCAGAACGGGGGTAAGCGAATTTACATGATTATATCTGTGAATTATACTTATATGTATGTTTTTGCACATGGTGTTATAATATAATGGGGTTTCTGGGTGATCATAGAACTATTTACTCACTGAGTTTCAATGAAACTCACTCTTCCCTTTTTCTATTTTTTTTTCAGAGCCTCAGGATTCTCCTTCTGTCTCATAATCTCACCCAGACAATGGGTCTGCTCCTTAAGTGAGTAGATCACATCTGCGGAGACTTTAGGTATACATATAATGGTATTGCTGGCAATTGGTAAGGATACATTACATATTTGTATGTTGTCTGGCTGTCCTGTAGGACAGGGATGTATTAGTTTGGGCCACTATTTATTTTTGTCATGTGTTGTATAGGTATTTTGGTCATGTAGCCCCTTTTTGTGTATGTTGGCATTATGCCGGATGTTAGAAAAATGGGAAAAATTCTGTCAGATTTCCGATAGCATCAATGTACATGTTTAAACTTGTATCCATAAAAGTTATTTATATTTAGTATAAATTGCATTATCAAGCTTATAGGAAGGTTTTATCGGTGACTTCCTACATCGGTCATGTTCCATAGGTTGAGGCATGATAGTTAACAATCTTGTTGCCTAGTAGGTCACGCCATAGTAATTGTGTTACTCAGTCAGTAGGTTGCGCCACAACAATTATGTTGCTTGGTAGGTTGCGCTAGATTAATCGTGCTGCTCAGTGGACACAAGACTTGGCTCTAGCTCTTTTAGTCAAGATTAGAAGGTCGAGCTGAAATTTATTGAAAACTTTGGTGTAGATGCTTTGCATTTTGAGCTCGTGGAACTTTAACTTCATTTGTTAAGCCTTCTTTGATGATGTGTGAGCTTTTCGAGTTTGAACCTAATGTCCTACCATTGGCCTTGCGAGCTTCGGCACAATATGAGATCACTAAATTTTTAGTCTAAATTCGAACCTTTTTGTCTAATATTTTGTTGAAATCTCATTTAACATACAGTCATGAAAATTTAAGGAAGAACTTGGTGCTTTTGCTAACTTCTGAATAACATTACAAAATATGATTTTTATAGTAGATGCTTACTCTTACTTGGGACCCCATTGTAACTATTGTAGATCACACCATATAATCTTTTAAGTGACCTCTCTTAATCAGATGCTCAGTTGCATCCTTGAGTTTTTAGCATTCCAAAGTATTATGCCCGACCTCATTGTGGTAGGCACAAAACTTGTTTATGTCCTTGAGCCTTTTGGGAGTCCTTAGGGGTTTAGGCTTCATAGAGTCCTCTTATCTTTCTCCGTTATGAATATCTTATCATGAGTGTCAGATAAGATACTGTAGTCATCATGGCGACCTTGACATTGAGGTCGCTCGTTCTTAGCCTTCTTTGTAGGCTGGTTAGCAGAATTGTTCTTGCCATTTCCATCATTATTCCTTTTCTTATTCTGATCAGAGCTTTTTGCCTCATCCTTATGATTAGACTTCTTTGGGCTAAAAGTCTCCTCCCACCTGATCTGTTTAGTAGCTTATTCATAAAACTCATTCAGGTCCCTTATTGGAGACTTGTATATGCTCTTATATAGCTTTCCATCCTTGCAGAGTCCTGCTGAGATTACTGTCAAGATACTCTCATTGGAGGGATTCTCCATATTGTCGACCTCATGCCTAAACTAAATGATGTAATCTTTCAATGATTTGTCCTTCCACTAGAAGACTATTGTGAAGTGGTAGGATGGTGCTAGCTGCCTTCTTAATGCTTTATACTGGTTGATGAATCTTCTTTGGCATTCTTCCTAACTGTCAATGATGCAAGTTGGGAGTTTCCTGAACTATGTTTGAGGTATGTCTCTTAATGTAACTGGTAAGACACAACATTTGACTAAGAGATTGGTTGTCTGAAGATCCATTTGTACATCAAATGCATCCAAGTGGTCATATGGATCACTATCCCTATTGTATTATGGGATCGTGGGGATTTTAAATTTGTGAGGAAGAGGTTGCGTTTCAATCTCTTTAGTGAATGGTGTCTTCTTTTCATAGTGATCTTGATTATCTTGAGCCTGAGGGCATTCTTTTAATTGCTTTACTCTCTAAGGTAGCTCCTCTACTGTCGGATCCTATGTCTTGGAGCGTCGATTGGAAAATCACTAGCTCTTTTTTGTTTCTTGATCATTGTAGTAGTGACCTGAGGTGTGTCCCTGACTAGTTTTGTTTGAGCTTTCCACTCGATGTAAACTCTCACGTTGCTGATTATGATCTTTGCTTGCTCGATGGACCTTCATTCTTGTTCACAAATTGGAGGAGCAAGTTGAATCGGCACGCTGAAGGACTCCTTTGGGTGCTGCGACCTCAACTTGCTTTCGCTCGCCTAAGGTTTGTGTTGCATCAGCACTTTAATCACCTCAGCCAGTTCTCTTACTGTGTTCTCAAGCGTTTTCTAACGTTAGTGCCATGTTTGCATTTAATCCATTCTAGGAGCAATAATAGCAAGTTGGCAATTGGTCATTGGGGGGAAGCTAGTGGCGATATCGGTGGTAGGGACGATGGATGTGCTTGCCATAAGGAGGGCTGGTTCTTGCTGCTGTTGTATGTGGCCTTCTGGCTAATCAACTGGATTATTTGAACTTATGGTGGTTCTTCCTCTAATCATCGTAGTTGAACAGAAAATTAGCCAGAGTGTAGTATACGACCTCCTTCTAGCGTCAAAATGTTAATGATGAAAATCAATCAACCAATAAGTTTAGTAAAATCCTAAACTACAATCCCGTCAGAGTAAAAGAAAGAGAGATGGAGAGGAAGAAGAGGAAGAGCAGAGAGGATGCCAAGAACTTTTTAACGTGATTTGGTTAAAGTCGATTGACCCCTACGTCCATAGTTATTGTAATTCTCAATTTCTTCCGTTGAGTATGTATGAGTATTTGTACAATTCTATATTATTTTGTTTTTGTAGAATAATCGTTCCCCTTTTTTTAATGATTTCAACCCCTATTTATAGTGGCTGGAGTGTTACAAATTGAATGTAAAACAATAATTGAAAATAATTAATCAATTGCAAGTTAATTCCTGTAAGTTAATATCTGCAAGTGGGTTCATGCAAGTTGGTCCCTTTTCGGGTTTAACTATAGCAAGCTGATGGCTGGGGGAGTGAACAACGAGCTGCAAGTTGGGCCTCGATTTGAGGTTGCCTTAACTTTTGTTTGTCTAGCAACCTGAGTTCGCATTTGGCGAGTTTGTGTCTTGCTTTGGTGACTTTGATGTTGGTTTAAGCTGGGTCCTTATCTGTTGGACTTGTTTATTGGATTTTTACCAGCCCATTTGCATGATTCCAAAAATATCCATAACAACTATTACGATAAAATTAAAAGTATTTTTCTACAATTCTATCAAAATTAAAAATATTATTTAAACAACAAATGCAACAAATTAAATGAAAAATTATATGATTTATACACTGACAGTAAAATATTTATAATGTAATATAAATCATAGATGAAATTTTAATCACCATCTTGTTTAGATATTTATTTAATTATTAAATAAAAAATATTAAGATAGTTGAATAATGAATAATCATAAATAGATCATTAATGATCCTTTTATTAATGAATAAACATTCTATCCATTTATTTGATCTATTAAATATCATAGAAGGATTTACATAGATTTAAAACTGAATAAATTAGATGCATTTATAAATATCCATCCATTTTTATGCGTTGATATGATTATGCTTTTTTAAAAAATATTGAGTGCTAAATTAAAAAATATAAGAAGGGTTTAATTTGATTTATTTTCATAATGAAACTTTTTATACTGCTAGAAAAACAGGATGAATGTGGAAGCCACTACTCGAAGGATAAAGTTTTCCATTGTTACAAATCTAAAACCATTCCTGTTTCCCGTCCCTCAAGAATATTTAAGTGGGTATATTTAAACTTTCAGCAGTAAAGTTCAAATAAAACTTGCCATCACAACATATCCTGCGTCTAACCTTAAAAAAAAAAAAAATCAGCCTGCTATTATCGTAAATAAATTTTGTATTGTTATTTATCTATGTATTGACACACTGTTAAAAAATAAAATTATATTTAGATTCTTATAATTTTTAAATGAATATTTATATTTTAAAAATTTATAATTAAATATTTATAATTTATTGTAATTTCTAATTAGGTATCATCCATTAATATTTCATGAAAAATTGATGACATAATTAACAAGAGGTACTAAATTAGAAGTTATAACAAATTATAAATACTTAATTATAAAATTTTAAATTATGGATACCAATTTAGAAAATTGTGAAACTATAAGGACTCACATGAAATTTGTCAAATATATCATAATCCTTAAAATATAAATTGAGCACTTTTGATCCTCCTAATTTAAAATATTTAAGTTTAATATTCTAAATATTTCAATTAATTTAATTTTGATGTTTCCATTATATTCTAATCCAATTACATAAAATAAATGATTAAAACTTATATCATACACTAACGCCGAACATCAGAAAATAAGAAAAATCACTTTAAAATAATGTGTATCATTATGACAAAAACACAAATTAAATAATCTAAAATATAATTTTCCCAATAAAATAATAACCTTTAGGATAATATATAATATTTCAATGAAAAGATTCATTAGATTATCATTTACTCAGATGTTAAAATGAAAAAAAAAATGAATAAAGTCATCAGAAAACTAAAATATTTCTACAGTTAAACTTGAGATGTAAAATTGGAAGATTGACGCAATAAAATAAAGTCTACATCTCTTCTTTGCTTATGCAATCTTATTGTTTTATGGTGTGAGACAATAAATTGAGTGTAAGAATTAACCATTTTTTGGACTTACACATTTTAATATTTTATGGACATTTATTAAGTCAATAATAATAATTAAAGATTTTT
>JANHAO010027516.1:0-10835 GCA_026873985.1 Saraca asoca | reverse complement strand
TGCAACATAAGATGAATATACAACCTTTAATATCCAAATCCATAGAATGTATAGTCATAGATGCAATAGGGTCCAATCAAATTAGTATCTCAGACTAACATCTTCATCTCCATCATTAATTGCAACTTTCTCACTCTTGTCTAAGCCAAAACATCTACCTCTATGGCATTAATTAATAATGAAAACTCTCACATGAAATCATACCACCTTCTTTCACAATATTATCATTCATTTGCTTTGTGCAGGATCAATATGAGCTCTAGTGAATTTATGGACAATGGGCGTGAATGCTGGTGAATACCATCGCATAGATAGTACAATAGTTATGAGCTATTGAAAGGTTTAATTAGTCATATTGCCTAGGATGTTCAGGCATTAGAGTTAATAAAGTTCTCGTTATAGAAACAAAGAAAATTCCCCCTATAGACAAGACTAAATATTGCAAATTTCATTATGATTATGGTCATCAAACTGATAATTGTGTCACATTGAAAGATGATATTAAGGTATTAGTATGAAGAGGTCACCTTTCCAAATATAAAAAGTTTTAAAGAGGACAAGGTGACCAAGAAGAAGAAATCATGAGAGAGTGTGATTGTTTGCCATGGCTTGGTCAAATGAAAGGAAAGCACATAGGGGTTAAGTCTCTAGTTTTGGAGATAATTGAAATGATTGCTAGAGGTTTTGCTAGAGAAGGAACCTTTAAAAATGCTAGGAAAAGGCATTTTCAATCTGTGATGACCATTGAAGGGAAAAGTGGAGAAAGTAATACAAACCTTTCTACTTCACAGAAAGAGATTTCAATAACATTGATTGAGACTATGATAACCTAATGGTGATCTCAATGTTGATCCATAATTCCATAGTTAAGTGAATACTCATGAATCAAAGAAGTTCTACTAAAATTTTGTATTTACATAGTGCTGATGCTCTTAACATTCTAAAGAGCATGTATAAACCTTATAAAGGTATTTTAATTGATTTATATGGGCCAGTAGAGGTTAAAAGAATGGTTACTCTAGGGTGACCTTGGGTATTAACCATTGATGAAGAACCTTGATGTGAATTTCTTAGTTATGGCCACACCAATCATTGCCTACAATAAAATTCTTGGATGACAATCTTTAAACTAGGTGGGTTCCATTGTCTTCACTTTGCATTAGTGATGAAATTCTCCACTGACACTACAACAAATCATCACTTATGCCATGGTTAAAGTCATGGCACAAGATTAAAATTTCACAAGTTTGCCTTGTGAACCAATTCAACAAGCAAACATGCTCAGTTTAGGATGAACTTGACATAAAAATCAAGCATGAAGAGGATGCTTTGTGGTGTGAATTTGGGAGCAAATGCATTTGTAGATTATTTTTCCAAAATTTTCCCATTTTGTGGGTATTTATTTCTTTTTAACATCAACCGTTTGTCTAGTATGAGTAAAAAAGTACATGGTTATGATCCTTGCATTTTTATCTTCACGCACATATAAGATGACACATTAGAACCCTTTGAAGCTAGGAGAAAAGTCCTTATATCAACTTGGAAAAAGTATATTTACTCTTATCATTAGGGCTTTTACTTAGAGTGCTCCTTAAGGGTAGCACGTCTAATGATGTGGGCAGGCACTGTGGCTCATGCTAGGGACCAAAGTGTGGAGCTTAGGTACTACCCCTACACACTCAAAACTATATAATGAGGCATATATTAATAAAATGAAGTTGCCCCTCTCCTTAATTTTAAAAAAATCTCTTCTTGATATGCACTAAAGGCTTCTTGTATGGCATATTCTTTGAGATGATATGCATTAATACTTTGACTATATGCTGATGTTTACTTGCAAACATATTGCACATGGGATTTTAGTTGTAAGAGCAACAAAATTCTCAATTCCTTGATTATCTCTCCAAGTGTGGATCGAATTTATCAGAAGGCTGGCATGTTGGCCAAGAGTTAGTGACATACATAGCATAATTTTGGCTAGAGAGCTATCGACCCATGATAGTTGGTATTAGAGCTTGGTTATACTAGAAAGAGCAAATTGAGAGGGCCGTGATTAGGGTTGATTTGGCTTGTCAAAAGCGTATGGAGTTTGTGAGTGAAGCAGACACTTATTGAGAGAGCCATGATTAAGGTAGATTCGACTTTGACTACATGCCCATGTTTGCTTGTGGACACTTGTTGAAAGCATATGTATTAAGGAATTGACCAAGAGAGGTGCAAAAGCTTGGAGCAAATTGAAGGCTAGTATATGAGATATTACATTTGAGGGAACATTAACGGTGCATCAAGTGTAAGCATGAGCAGAAGTTGGTGGACTTGCTATACAACACAAGACATTAATTATGCACTTATTCATAGTAGGCATTCAAGGGAATGCAAACCACTTGAGAGAGTGAGTGAATTGACGCTTATCTAGCTATAGGAAGCCCTAGGAGAAGCCTTGGTCTTATAGAGAAAGCTTGGCCATGTCCATAAGGGATATATTAGTTATCATGAAGCCTAAAAGGCAAAGCCATAGTCATGCTTGAAAGTATGGATGGCACATCTAGTGTGATATGTTGAGCAGACAAATTTTATTCGAGAAGTCCAAAATCGTGTCAAAGGGCATGAATTTTATTCATAGAAGTAAACTTGGAAGGGACAAAGGCAATCCAAAAGGGATTTATTTTGCACTATCTAAGGATGCAAAGAGTTAGCTATAGTGTCTATCCATATGATTCGAGATGAGATGCTAGGGAGCTAGCACATCATAATTACATGACAAGTGGCAATGGTGCCTACATAGTGAGCTAGAGCTACATAATAACTTAATAGAGTAATGATAATGACCTTAAGACATATTAGACTAGCACTTCATAGTCGCAAGACAAACTTTGCATCAATGACCATGAAATTCACAATTGCTTATGCACAAGCAAAGTGAAACTTAAGCTAGAGTGGATAATGCTTAGTGCTCAACCCCCATTAAAGCCATTGATGTGGGGGAGCCATCATGAGGATGCACTTGAAGAAAAAACCTTCAAAGGGATGTCACTTGAGAAATGCCAAGAGAGGGCACTGATCATCGAAGAAATCATTAAGAGGGAAATGATACTAGTGAGTGGTTATGAGGGCCATAGGAGACGAGCTAGTATCAACTTTGAAGAAATAGCATTTGAGCAAACAACCCTAAGGGGTCATGAGGACTATGGTATTAGATAGCATTAACTCTAAAAATGACTATGATGGTCAAGACATCATGAGGGTGTCAATTCAGAGAAGGTTATAGGGATCTAAATGAGTGTGAAATTTGCATAGTGGAAGTATAGTAGATTGATTGAACCCAACATGAGTAGACTTGTAAGCAAGGTATAGGATTTGTGAGCAAGCCATGTTTTGTGAGCAATGCATGGGACTTACATGTGAGCAAGATATGAGACTTGTGGTTCTCACATCAATGGCTCGGGACATTGGATGTGGGGCTACATGTCAGTAGTCATCCAAAATACCAAGCAAATGCACAAGCTATGGAGGTAACACACACTTAAGCTAGAAAGGTAGTGAGTCAAAGCGAGAGCTGTGCGGGGATAGTATGTTGCAAGTTGCAGAGGTAGTGAGGCAAGCATAAGTTGTAGAGGCAATAACCTAAATGCTATACAGGTAGTGGGACAAATGAAGTTACAAATGTGATAGAGTTAAGAAAGTTGTGGTGACAGTGACATGTGAGTTTGTGTTGGGACAATGAAGTTGAGTCTATAGAGGTAGAACATAAAGTCTGTGGATGTAGTATTCCTTAAGACACTAAATGATGAAGGTAACTACCTAAGGTTGTGATAGAGAGCAAGGGTGCAATAATGTGAGTTTAAAGAGACAAAGTTGAGAGGAAGTCAAGGGAGAAGTTGAGGAGTAGCAGATTGATGACAATCCTAAAAGTTATGTTAGATTAAGGGTGCCATTCACAAAAAATCTCAAATGATATTAGCTCAAAGAGAGAAGCAAAGTGGCAGAGGAAGTAGTTTGAGTGAAGCAAGCTGAAGACCCACATGAAGATTCAAGAAGCTAGTGCTTGAAAAGAGAAACCTTTATGAAAGCTATGTTGGATTAAGACATCAATGAAAGCATTGACATTTGAAATGGGGGAGAATGTCACAAGTTAGTCTTGTTAATTCTGCGATAGGAAAATATGCTTAATTTTGGATAAAACATGGCGTAAAAATCAAGCATGAACTTATGGTGTGAATTTGGGAGCAAATGCACTTATAGATTATTTTTCCAAATTTTTCCCATTTTAAGGTTATTTCTATCTTTTTAACATCAATCGTTTGTCTAGTACAAGTAGAAAAGTACATAGTTGTGATCCTTGTATTTTTTTATCTTCGCATCCATATGAGATGGCACATTAGAACCCTTTAGAGCTAGGAGAAAAGTCCTTATGTTAACTTGGAAAATATATGTTTACTCTTGCTATCAGGGTTTTTGCTTAAAATGCTCTTTAAGAAAGCTTTTGGTGACCTAAGTGGGCATTGTGGTTTAGGCTACGAATCAGAGTGTGGAACTTTGATACTCCTCTTACACACTTGAAACTATATAATGAGGCATATATAAATAAAATAGAGTTGTCCTTCTCTTTATTTTTAAAAAAATCCCTTCTCAATATGCACTAGAGGCTTCTTATGTGGCACGTTCTTTGAGATTCAATATGTGCTAATCCTTTAACCATAGGCTCATGTTTGCTATAGACATGTTATGCATGGGATTTTGGTCATATGGATGACAAAATCCTCAATGCACCAATTATCTATCCAAGTGTGGATTGAATTTATCGGAAAGCTAGCATGTTGTCCAAGAGTTAGTGACATACACTGCATAGATTTGGCTAGGGAACTATCAGCCCATGACACTATGCTATTTAGTCATGCAAATGCTTGTTGGGTGGAGCAATGGCAAGGAAATTTCCACAGGAAAAAAAGACTTATTGCATAAATAATTTTTTTGCCACAAGTTCAATTATGGCTAATAAATTCCTCTAGCCACGAGTACAATCATGGCAAGAAAGCTATACCTACGGCTACTAGCTTATGTAGCCACAAATAAAATTGTGGCAAAAATAAGTGTTAGATGGTTTGACTAATTCAATCATAAACCACTCTAGGTTCTAGTCTAATTCATGCCTTAGGCTTAGAATCACTTTACCGATAAACCAAAATTGGACCATTTTAAATCCCTTGAACTTGAGCAAACCAGTGTGAATTGTTGAGTCGATCTCGGTTTCAAATAACTAGCAGCAACAAAAAATTCTCCAAATTGCATGAATGAGGGTTTGAACCTAACCCTACAGGAGAAGCAACATTGTGGCAACCATTAGGCCATCATGTGTTTCATGTTTATGATGGCAGCATTTTATATATTTATACCTCTTGCTTTAACTAACAAATCAAAATATCATACTAAAATTATTTGAACTTCACATTTAGCAAAACTAATGTAATATAACTTAATATCTTAACATAAAAGATATATTATAATTTATTAAATAATCTTTTGATATATATTTATATATGTATATATTATGAATAAGAAAATGTTATAAATTTAATATTCTTATATTTAATAAATATAATAGTTATATATATGATGTCATTTGATTCAACAACTAATTCAATTGGTTGAACTAATTGAACTGTGACCTTCTAACCTTTTCAATTCATCTTCCAGTCCAATTTGTAAAACGTTGAACACATGAACTAATGTGGGAAACTGAATGAGCCACACTTATTAAATTTGGTGGTTTAGTTTTTTTTTTTATATGTATATTTGCCATGGGCATGATTTACTCATAGCTTAAATATTGGCACAAATGATATTTTTCCACAATCTTATCTTTAGACATAATTTGTGGCACAAGTGATACTTCACCATAGGTAAAGTTTTCTCACCTAAAATTGTGGCATAAGTGATACTTCACCATGGGTAAAGTTTTTTGATGGCGTAAAATTTTTTAGTTTTTTTATACATTTATTTGAATTCTCTTATTCCCATGGCAAGGGATAAAATCACCATGATTTTCAAATTTTTGTGGCATAATTCATGGCACAAGTGATTATTTGTTATAGTGTAAAGGGGAATTGGAGATGTCTGAGTTAATCAACAAGTGGACCATGGGTGTTACTTGGCTAGTTTGGCAAAAAGCAAAGAATGCACAAGTAGAACAAAACATGTGGTCATTAGTTTACCTAGTAATAAGTGTTAGATGGTTGTCTTGACTTTATTGGATGTTAGGGAATACAATATGTGTCAATTGGAACCAGGGATAAATATTTAAAAAGTCCGTATCATTGGTAACAATGATGAGAGAACAATAAAATGTAGAGCAGAACACTCAGTGGGTGATAAGGCCCAACCAACTAGGTTGCTTAAGGATATAGTGAGATTTTTGCTTAGGTGCCTATAGACATTCTAGGGATTAACCTGGGCATTGCATGCCATATGCCATTAATCGAACCTAGCGCAAAAGCTATATAGCAAAAAAAAAAAAGAAAAAGAAAAACCATGGTGCTAAATAGTAAAGGGCTATAAAGAAAGAAGTAGAAAAGTTGTTGAAGGCTGGTTTTATTTGTGAAGTCTAACACACAACATATTTGACAAATGTGCTCCTTATCAAAAAGGCCAATGGAAGATGTGTGTCAATTTCATGCACCTTAATAAGGCATGTCTTAAAAACTCTTATCCATTACCAAATACTGACTAGTTGGTTGATAATGTTTTAGGATTTGAGATTTTGAGCTTTAAAGAAGCATTCATGAGATATAACTAGTTGAGAATGCACCCCAAGGATGAGGATTGGAATACATTCATAGTCGATCAAGAGGTATACTATTACAATGTGAAGTCATTTGTCCTTAAGAACATAGGAACAAACTACCAAAGAATGATGAACAAAATCTTTGCAAAAAAGATAGGAAAAATATATGGAAGTATATGTTAATGATATGCTGGTCAAGTTGAAGAGCATAAGCTAATACTGGGCAAACTTGGAAGAAATGTCATGCATTATAAGAAGGTACCAAATGAGGTTAAACCTTAAGAAATGTATGTTCAGGGTATAAGTAGGAAAATATCTTAGTTTTATACTCTTACCAAACGAGGGATAAAGACAAATCCTTCTAATTACTAGGCAATCATTGACATGAAAAGCTTATCAAACATCATGAAAGTTCAAGCATTGAATGGTAGAATCATTACTCTCACATGCTTCATGTGCAGTTAGTCAACAAACATGCTCTTTTCTTTAATTCATTTAAAAATGCTAAAAACTTATGGATTGATGAAGAATACTTGGCCATGACACCCATACTTTCTCAACCAAAGCCTAGTGAAACATTATAATTTTACTTAGCTATAGTTGAAAGAGCGATAAGTACAACACTTATCTAAGAAAATAAGGGGGAGCAAAAGATAATTTATTTCACAAACCAAACATTGCATAAGGTAGAGACAAGATATTAGAAGATAGAAAAGTTAGCTTCTACTTTGCTATCAACATCTAGAAAATTAATGCCCTACTTTCAACACCAATAGATTGTTATTTGAATAGATGCTCCTATCAGATAGGTACTACACAAACCTAATCTCACCAGTCAACTCATGGCATGGGCAGCAGAACTCTCTAAATACGAGCTCATGTATGAAGTAAGAAGAGTGCTAAAAGCATAGGCATTGGCAGACTTTGTAGTTGAAATGACCATAGCAAAACAGGTTAACTTGAAAGACTAAAAGTGGATCCTATATGTTGATGGTTCATTAAATGGTAAAGGTAATAGAGTAAGGATAATCATAGAAGGACTTGGAGATTTGATATTAGATTATTCATTGAAGTTTGATTTTAAGGCAACCGATAATTAAGTAGAATATAAGGCATTGATAGCAGGTCTATGGTTGACAGAAGAAGTTTATGCTTGATCGGTAAAAATTATGAGTGACTCCCAGTTGGTGATTACCTAAGTAAAAGGGGAGTATGAGATTAAAAAGCCAATGTTGGTTAAATATGCCCAAATGGCAAGAAGCCTATTAGAAGAATTTAAATATGAACTAACAAGAACCCCTAGAGCAAAGAATGATCAAGCAGATGCATTCACTAGACTTGTAACTGCCAAGACAGCTGTTAATAACTGAATAGTAATACAAAAGACATGGCAAACCCCTTGCATGAAAGAAGTAAGATGTTTGGAGTAGAATGAATCTTGCATGATGCCAATGGATGTTTGCCAAAAGAAAAAAGTAAGACTAGAGATGTTGAATGATGATCAACTTATTTTTTCCTAGAAAATGGCTAATTGTATTAAAGAAGTTTCATTCTTCCATCTTTGATATGCCCACAATCAAAGGAGGCTAACTATGCCTTAAGAGAAATCTATGAAGGGATCTATGAGAGTTACCTAGCCGGTACAATTGTCGCATTGAAGGCTATTTGGACATGTTTTTATTGCCTTAGAATGAAATAAGAAGCAATTAAATTAGTTCAGAGATGTGAAAGATGCTAAAAGTTTGCTAAAGTCCAAAGGCAATTAGCAGTAACCAAATGCATTTGATCTCCTTATGGCCGTTTGACTAGTAGGAATTAACCTCTTAGGGCCATTTCTAGTCACTCCTGGTTGGTTAGAGTATATGGTGGTGGCAACTGATTACTTCATGAAATGGCTTGAGGCAAAACCCCTCGCAACTATAACTTCAAATAATGTGCAAAAATTTATTTGGAAAGCAAGATCTCCTCACAGTATCTTATTTTAGCAATTATAGATAACTAATAGCTCCTTGCAGGTATGGTCTCCCTGTAACAATCGTATTCAACAATGGAAAATAGTTTGGTAGCAATAGTTTTAAAGACATTTTCCAGAGGTAAACTTGATCAACCTAGCACTATTATCAATTAAATGGATTTCTTGCCTATTCCTATGGATAAAGAATGGAGATTAAAAAAAATTCACAAATGTTGAACAACCCTAAACTAATAGGCAAGTAGAGCTAGTAAGCATAATCATCTTGGAAGGATTAAAGAAAAGGCTAGATGATGCCAGAGGAAAGTGGGCAAAGGAGTTGTCAAGTGTCCCATGCTCTTATAGAACCACTCCATATTTGGCTATGAGAGAAACTTCATTCATGCTTACTTATGGGTGTGAAGCTATGCTCCCGATCAAACTAGGATACTATTCTAATTGGAGAGAGCATTGTGAAGGGGAAGAGAATGAGAAAAGAATAAGAGAAAAGCTAAACATGATAATAGAAATCAAGGACATCTCTTACCTTTGTAACTAGTGGTACAAAGGAAAGATAGCAAAAATTGTGGACAAGAAGGTCAAGAAAAAGGAGTTTGCAAAAAGTTGATTAGTTCTCCATTGAGTGGATAGACCACCAAAGACATAGATAGAGGGGAAACTAGTAGCATCATGGGAAGCCATTATAGGGTGAAAGGAAATCTATCAAATGGTGTATATCACCTCAATACAATTGAAGGGAAGCTTATCCCATGCACTTGGAATGCAACACATCTTAAAGCTTACTATGTGCAAATCTAAAGATTAGCCAATTGATAGACTATGTAAATAAGGAGTTGAAATATGAAATGTGTTAGGTCCCAGAATTAAAAAAATTGAGTTGTGGAAAAACATGGATCTTGCCCTTTAGATCGTTGGATCTATTTTTGGATTCTTCTTAATGTGTTGCATAACTATATTAGTTTGTTTGACAAATTCAAGAGAAAGATGATAAAGATAAATATTGCAGCAGATTTGTTTAAGATTAAGATGAATTAGCTCACAAAAATAAATCAGCAATGTAGCAGAAACAATAATATAGTAATGATAGAATATCTGGGTTACAGAAACCAAAAAATAATTATGCAGTAAAAATAATTAGGAGACATAAATTTTTAAAGTGGTTCAACTTGAATTAAAACTGCAATTCAAGTTTACTCCACTTGATCTTTCATCAACTGACAGACCACTTCAATTAATGAAAAATATCAAGACCAAGCTCCTGAACTGCCAGTATTATAACAAGACTTTACAAGCTTCTTGCTAACCTAAAAGAATTAAACTGAGCTATTCCAAACCTAAACATACACATACACAAGATTTAAAATAGGAATCTTGCTAACCTAGAAGACTTAAATTGGGCTCTTCTAAACCTAAAAATTGGATTTCTGAAACCAAAAATCTAAAAGAAAATAATAGAGATAAAGGTAACAATACACAACCAAATTTGAGATGAAAATCTCAAATAGAACTATGTGAATCATCAACAAGAAAGCTCAAGGATTTTTGAATCAATCCAAATAAAAAATGTAGAGATAAGAGAGAGGAGAGAATAGTTTTTTGCACTAGAATAATGAAGAAAAACTATGAATAATTATTTATATAGAAAAGGCAGGTGGGCTATTGCAACTGCTGTAATCATCTGTAACAAAGAAACTAATTTTCAATTGCTACATCAATTATAGCACAATTATAGTCAGTTTATAACCAACTAATCAATATGGTAATCGATATATATAGTCTGTTGTTCACAGTCTTCGCATCGATTACAACATTGATTAACACATCGATTACAGCATCAAAGTAAGCAGTTTTCCCAACCATCAAAAAATAATATTTTAAATCTATTCTTCATGCATCGATTATTGCATCGATGCGTATAGTTTTTTATAGCTTTCAAATTGATTACAGCATCAATCCATACATTGATTCATGAAGTAAAAAAATAATGTTTTTTTAATTTTCTTCAAGTGGTTTAAAAACTACCTCATTTTGAAAATCATTTTAAGAAAAATAATTAAAGCTAAATTGTGAAAAATTCACTTA
>JANHAO010027515.1:0-10829 GCA_026873985.1 Saraca asoca | reverse complement strand
TATTGTACCTAATAAGTTGCCATTTTAAAATTATGATGATGATGTATTTATCATTAAAATTAATAAATAATAAAGCATCGAATTTGATTGTACATCATTTTGAATTGATAATATTTTCATTCACACTCTATTTTTTTTCTCAAATTTTTTTTTATAGACTTTGTATATAATTAATACAAAAAAAGTTGCAATTCCATTAAATTTACAAGAATTTTTTTTTAAATTTACAATTTTATATAAGAAAATTTTAACTTTTCATATTAAAACTTTTAAAAAGTGATTTTTTTAATAAAATTTTCAAGTCCCTATGCGTACTATTTTTTTCTCTCCCATGAAAACAAAAACTCCATTTTGAAGTACTAAATGAAATTGGTAGTTCATTATTAGCTAAATCCAAGCTCTCCACACATAAGATGTTACATGCCTATTAAATTAGACTTAATATCAGAGATTTACATGATTTTGTGGATGCAAATTGAATTGAATAAATAAAATTTTTACTACAAGTAAATTTTAATTAGGTGTAAAAATAAATGTAAATCAATATGGGCCTGTTTTCGATGTACACCATTTTTGTTTGAGATTAATGTCTTAAAACTATTTTGTTGCAATGTGAAAAATTTTTAACTTCTAAATTATTTGTTTTTGTTGGAACAATTTTTTTTTATAAAATTAATAATTTAATAAAATAACAAAAAATGAAATAAAGATTTATAAAACTTTAACGGTTAATAAAATAAATGACCATGAAGGGTTGTAACATTATATATATACCTTATCAATATGAAACAATCGTTTTATTGTTATGTTCATGCCCTTTATCGGGATATATCATCGCAAGCAAAAAGGCCAATCTTTATATTAGACGAGTTTGTAAGAGTGTAGTGTATACGGAGAAGTACGTCTATGACTATGAGTAGAAACAATGAGAAAAATGTATTAGACACAATGAGTATAAATGTGTTTTTTAGGTAGAGATTGTTATCTTTAGCTCCTATTTTTTTAAATTGAGCAAAGTTGTCTTTTGATTATAACAAATGATTTTGGTTGAGTTGAATGGATTTAATTTTAGTGGATCATTTGTGGATGGCCTTAGACTTCTAGTTAAAGATGTATAGTATGCCTTGCTTATTATGTTTTGTAAAGGTTTAGACTTAATAAAATTAGCTTAAATTTGAAAGTTATTTTTTTTTGGAAGGTTTGCCTCTTGTTTTGATAAAAAACTTTTTAAAAAAATTATACTCAAAACATTTCAACATCTTACTAAATGATTTACATATTTGTTTAGCTTGAAATTGAGGTTTTGGATTATTTTTATATGGTTTAAAATAGTTAAATTTATTTGAAATGAATTTGCAAAAGTTTAATTTTCATTCTCCAAGACTTATGATTTGACTCAAGCTTCTCGAATTGCTTTTGTGATCATGCTCATGAGAACATGACAAGTATTTTTGCCATTACATTTCAAATTGGCTTTTGTTCTAGTTTCCTACAATTCAAAACAATCATTCAAAACTTTGTTTTCACGATTCTAAGCGTGAATCTGATTCTATGAAATTCTACACTTATTGAAGGTTTGCAATTTTTAGCAACCAAAATCAAATTTTGCATTGCTTCACTGCAATTCAAATTGAATGTTTCAAATTTTGCTCGAAATTCAATTTTTGAATTTGTGATCATTTGTTTCAGTATTTTGTAGCTCGATTGTCAGAATGTGTGGTGCTTAGACTCTTCGCTCAACATTTAATCAATTAATACCTAAGAATAAGTCAACCAATCGGTTATACACCATCTAAGTTTCAAAAATAACGGGCTATCACCCATAATTTATAGCACATTGAATCAACTATAAGCACAAATTACATAGCACATAACAATCAAATCACATATAAAGGCAACCAAGTCATTCACATAACAACCAAATCACATATAAATATAGATAAATGCAATCAAAATTGTGGGACAATATTTCAATTGAAAAGGGATTACTTCTTTATTCATATTAAAAAGCCTCATTACAGACTCTCGAGTGTGTAGGGGAGACTTATGGCCACACACTTGATTCCTTAGACGAATGTCTTAATGCCTACCTTAGGTTACCGCACACTCTCCCCTAAAGAGTATTCTAAGGTAAAGCTCTAATGGTAAGAGTAGACATACTTTTTTTGAGTTAACATAATGATTTTTCTCATATCTCTTAAACGTTCTAATGTGCCACAACATATCAATGAGATAAAAATCTAATTATCACAACCATGTACTTATCTATTAGCACTGGACAAGTTACCTTGGTCAAAATTATATAAATGCCCTCAAAATGGGAAAAAATCAGAAAAATAATATATGTAAGCATTTTCTCTCAAATTCATGCCACATGATCTTCTTTTTATGCTTGATTTTGTGCCAAGTTTTATCTAAATTCGAGCATATTTGCCTGCTGAATTTGGGTACAAGTCCTGACCTGTGACATTCTTCCCCACTTGAAAATGTTGATACCCTCATCGATGACTCAATTCAACGCAACATTGATACAATCTTCAGTCTACTTCCCTCAAGTTCCTCCTTTGATTTCTTCTTTGCTTGTCTCTTTGTATTTCACCAATGTTTTGGTCTTCAACACTTTAGTCTAACATTACTCCTTGAAAGTCTTTGATATGCTCTTCTTTGGCTTTTTTTAGGCTTTTGTCTACTTATCTCCCTGACTTCTTGTTGACGATGAAAATGAGCTATCTCCATAACTCTTGAGTTAATTGTTTTTGTAAATGAGTAGTAGCTAGGCATTTAGGGTACACCTACTACCAACTGGTCCCACATCCAATGTCTTATGCCACCGATGTGAGAAATGCAAGTCTTATGTATTGTTTGGGTAAAAGTATCACCTCTTGCCAACAAAACATGACTTGCTTGCAAGCCCCATACCTTACTCACAAGTTTGCTTGCATGGTTTTCTTAACATTTCATTGCACTTTGCTATATACTCTGCGACTCCAACAATACCACTCCTCAAACATGGACTCGACACCCATCTAATGCCTCCATGATCACTCAAATATGATACCTCGATGGTATCCCCTTATCATGACTGATAGGGTTAAATAAAGAGCTATCTGTCACTCTTGTTCTAACTTTTCACATGCTCGTGCTCTTGAAGGTCATTATCACAAGCTCCTCTTATGGTAAACTCTAGCACTCTCAAAGTAACATGAGCTATTACTGTAAGTTAGTTTTCATGACTAAGTGAATGGTTCTGCAAGCAAGAACTTCACAATTAGATATAATAAAAATGTAAGTGCTAGATAGTTGCTCCTCAAACAAACTATGTCTTTTGGCTTCTCAATAGACTCTTTCTTAAAAGGATTTGCCTATTTTGCACATCTCTCTTGATGTGCCTTGTCCACTACCTTTTATGCTCCTATACGGGGTGATATCCTTGAACCCGCACAACTCCTTACATGAGTAGATCCCTAATAGGGATGAGATATACCATGCTTTGCTACTTTCCCGCTAGTCTTAGGAGTCTAGGAATCAGATTCCACTTATCCTAGCTCAAGACTTGTCTTCCCTTTAAAACCTTTATAACCACCCTCATCACCTTATTGCACTTCCGATTGAAGTTTGGCTTGTAAGGCATTCATGGCAACATTTTTGTGGACATTTTTCCACTCTATAAGGCCTATTGTATAAGAAACAAGCTAGGGTCTTGGACTTCCCTTTGCTAATGGATGTTCGAGATGATTCAGAAACTTGTAAGTGGGACAACACTCTATTACCTTCACCCCAACTCTTGGTATTGCCACCCTTGCCTGATTGGCTTGCATTAGTAGTATTCAAGCCCTCTTCATAGGACTTTGTTCAAGCAAAGCTAATGTTGTAGTTGGCCAAATGTTCAGTTGTGGTTATTGCTTCCACAAGGCTTTCAACTCTCTTCCTTTAGAGTTCATGGTAGCTTTTCATGATAGACCCTCCATGAACCAGAATACTTATCCTTTTTAGTCATATCTTTTATATCCAACATGATCTTCATGAACATCTTCACGTAGTCCTAAACTAATCTTGTCTGTCTCAGCTCTTGCAATTTCTATTGAGCTAGATAGTTCACATTTTCAAGATAGAAGTGTACCTTTATCTCCTGCTTAAGCTCTTCCCAATTATTGATACTAGACCTTCCTTCCTGAATTGCCTAGTACTTAGTCCTTGACCAGACCTTAGCTTTGTCATGAGGAACATGGTGAATTGGTTTAGCTATTTGTCTTTAGAAGTAATGCCAACTGTTTGGAAATATTGGTTCATATAAACATAAAATTCTTAACCTTTTGTACATCTCTCTCCCTTGCATATGGCTTTAGTTTAGGGATTTTCACTTTCCCCTTTTGCTCCGAGACCACCTCTTGCGAATTGTTCCCATGGCTATCATCAATACCTTTACTGAGGCTATTATGTCACTTATCTTAGTACAAAGAGTCGCTACAACATCCTTCACCTTGGTGGTAAGTTCTTTCATAGCATCCCACAAATCTTTCTAATTGCTCTCAATTGCAACAAGCCACTTACCAAATTGCGGAGCTTCACTAGTTCTTATGCCTTTGATTCTTGCCCTAGCTCAGAGATTTAAGACTTGATGCTCAAGAGATTCCCAATTCATTGCCCTTCAAAAGAGTTTAGGGATCTCTTCATTTTCCAAATTTCTTATAGCCTCAACTACTCCTTTAAGATTCTTGATTGCTACATCAATTGCATTAAAGCGTTCAATGGAAGTCATTTTCTTCAACATAGTGGTGTATCAATAAGGTGCAGTAGAAAACAAAGAAGCATGGTCTTAACCACCTTTGATATCATATTGTCATAGTCTAGCAACTTGATTGTTGGAATATGTGGCACTTAGACTATTCACTTGACACTTAATCAATTAGTACTTGAGAACAAGCTAGCCAATCAGTCATAAACTATTCAAGTTTTGAAAATAACAAGCAACACCCATAATTTATAGCACATCGTGTCAAGCATAAGTAAAAATCATATAGCACATAGCAACAAAATCACATATAAAGGCAAACAAGTCATTCATATAGACAACCATAATGTGTTCATGCAATTTGAACAAATACAGATAAATATGGCCAAAAGTAAATAAATTTTGTTGGACAATATTTTGATTGAAGAGGGACTACTTCTTTATTCACAATAAAAATCCTCATTGCAAACTCCTGAGTATGTAAGATAGGCCCATGGCCACACACTCGATCCTCTAGACAAATGGCTCGATCCCCACCATGGGTCATTGAACATTCCCTCCTAATGATAGGAGTAGACATACTTTTTTCAGGTTGACATAAGGATTTTTCTCCTAGCTCCTAAGGGTTTCATGTGCCACAACATATTGACGTAAAGATAAAAATCTAAGAATCACAACCACATGCTTATTTACTTGCATTGGATAAGTTACCTCGATCAAAATTACATAAATACCTTTAAAACAAGGAAAATAGAAAAATAATCTATGTGAGCAATTTCTTTCAATTTTGCACCACATGATCTTTTCTTCATGCTTAATTTTTATGCCAGTTTCATCCAAATCTGAGCACATTTGCTTACTAAATTTGGTCATAAGTCCCGAATTATGACACTAGGGTAAAAGAGTGGTTGAGTTCTTTCTTTTTATTCTTTGAGTGAGGATTTCAAAGGGATTGCGATTGTGGTTGAGTAATCATTGTATTCAGCTTCTCTAAGTGCTAGTTCCAATTGGAGTTTTTCATTATAGTGGATTTGAGCCTGGTTGAGAGCTCAAAAATGGATGCACACATTGGAAACTAGTTAAGGGAAAACTACTATAAATCAACATTCGAATCTCTTTATCCTTACTCTTTTGCTTTTTGCACTGTATTTTGTTTAAATTCATTATTGTTCATAATCTTGTTGGATAGTTGATATTGTGTTTGCTAATGTTTCTAATTTCTTTATGACTAGACATTTTTTTTCAAGTTAATTTGTTATTTTTGCTAAAATTCAAAATGGGTTTGAAGAAAATTGTTTTAAAATTATAAAATTTTAAAACTAATTCACCCCCTCTTGATGGAATTCATAGTTACAATTGGTATCAGAGCTTAGCTATTGGTATTATGTGTAACTATTTCAAGAGTATCCTATGGATTTAAATGGTTTTAGTATTCTACCGAAGTGTTCTCCATTGAACAAACCCCCTGGGTTCAATGGTGAACACAACACTTATTGGAAACAAAAAATGAGAGATTTTATTGAAGCTATTGATATTGACATGTGAAAAATAGTGGAAGGTGGATACAATCTTCTAACCAAGACTGAAAATAATATAACCATTTTGAAACAAAGAAGCGATTAGAATGAAGATAAGAAAACGAAACATCTTCTTACTTCTAAGGTCAAATGAATTGTATCCAATTCCCTTTAGCTAAGTGAGTATGAGAAGGTATCAAACTATCCTATTGTTAAGGACATATAGGATGCTCTCGATGTGGCTCACATTGACACTACCCAAGTGAGAGTTTCAAAGGTTCATACTTTAGTTTCACAATATGAATTATTTAAAATGAATGGTGGTGAATCTATATAGGACATGGTTCAAAGATTTACTACTATTGTTAACCACTTAAGTATTCTTGGTAGGAAGTTTGAAAATGTTGATTTGGTGCATGAGGTTCTCACTCCCTAACTATTGAATGATAGCCCAAAATTATAGCAATCAAGGACCCTATGAAGATTGGTATGCCATCTCTACAAGAGTTGTTCATGAACTTGGAGAAGCATGAGATAGAGCTAAAAAGATAATCCAAGAATAATGATGACAGAAGGAGAAAAAAATCTTGCCTTAAAACTTGCTGCAACTTTTAAAGAAGAAAAGGATGATGTAGAGAGCTTTGAAGATCTCAATGAAGACAATGATGTGACTCTTCTAACTAAGAAATATCAAAGACTTGTGAAAGCTTATAAGTCTAGTGGTCAAAGGAAAGACCCTCCTTTTGGAAGGAATGGTAACAAAGGAAAGCAAAGTAATTCCTCTACTCTTACATGCTTCGAATGCAAAAAGTTGAGTCATATCAAACATGATTGATCTATCTATCTTAAAAGGCTTTTGGAAAATGAAAGGAAGAAGAACAAGCACTCCATCAACAGAGCTCATCTTGCCACTTGGGGAGATAAGGATGATGATTTAGTTTGTGAGGATAACAAAGATGAAGAAGCTTTGCTTTATCTAGTGGCCATGGGATACAATGATGTAGAGGTATATGACAACAACTCAATTCAATCTAATGATGATTTTGATGAATTATACAATGAATTGTATGATTATTTGCTTAAGGCAAAGAAAAATGTTAGTCTTTCTAAGAAGATCATTGCTTCGTTGGAAAGTAACATTAAGGATTTACAAAAAAAATGATGATTTCAAAAAAGAAAATGAAAACATTAAGCTATCATCTTAAGTATGTGTTGTTTGTGACACTCTTAAAATCAAAATTGATTATTTGAACAAAACTTTAGAAAAGTTTACAAACGGCAAGAAATCACTTGATACACTTCTTGGAATCCAAATATGAGGTTTTAACAAAGAGGGTTTTGATTATGTACCAAGTGTGCCAAAATCATTTTACAACAATCTCTTTCTTAGGAAAACCATAAGAAATCAACCATACATAAGGTGTCACTATTGTGGACAAAGAGGCCATAGCATTCATTCTTGTGCCCACAAGAGGAACATTGATATTCCAAGTGTCACTTGATTCTTTTTAAAATTTTTTTATTAAAAGTTCATTTTAAGCTTTCAAGCTCAAATTCTCCAAATTATTATTTTGAAATTTCACAAGTTTCTTGAAAGGTATTATTTATAAAATGTATAATCAAATATTTTTACAAATTATTTTATGTTATAATTTTATTTAGTTCAATAATATTAATTATGTTATTTATACTATTTAATTTATTTGATTATTTTATTATAATAAATTTATATTTCTTATATCTTTTAAACATATATTAAGTTTTCAAATAATAAAAATATTTCTTAAAGAAAATATATTGATACATATATTTCTCATTTCATAAGCATTTAGTATGCATTAAAAAGGACGTGATAAATTAGGAAAATTCAAGAAGATATAGTAAACAAGTTTGTCAAGGTAGTAAAGAGGATTTCTATAGGAAATCCATAGAAGTAAATTAAAGATTTTTGTGATGTTTTTGTTGGAGAACCAACACAAAGTTAAGTGGGAATTATAAGACTTACGTGCATTAGGCGATGAAAAGTTTATGATTTTACAATACTAGATTGTGTAAGCTAATGACATAGTTTTAGGTGTGGTGTAGGAGGGTACAAGTTATAAGCATAGGCTCTAGAGAGCATATAACCTCATCGAGTATGCCACGGAAGGCATACACCTTTTTTCAGGTATGCTAAGAAAGACCTACAATTGATTTAGACATTATTTTTGACCCTCCATTGCTAGTATAAGTTACATGTGTTTGTTATGTAAGGTCAAGTTGACCAAGTCATAAGTTGAGTAAGAAGGGGATAATTAAAGACAATCGAATCCATCAGAATTCAATATACTGAACTATCCTAATTTTGTAGAAGGGTGAGTCCATGTTAAACCTAAAAGATTAGATTATTAATATAAGTGTTAACTAGAGCATGGGATTTTGTTATCAAAGATAGAATTGAAAAATAGAATTTCAAATGTAGCATAATAGTCAAATAGAATTTGAACCCCCCTTTTTAGCTTTTTCTCTTTTCTCTACTTAGTTTGCTGAATTGGATTGGACAAGGGTACAATTAGACTTTAGTGTCTTTATAAAAGTTGTAGCCATAATGCTTAGTAATCCAATGGTCTAGAACTTGCTCAAAATGAAGGTTTCTAAGCCAACTTATAAGTCAAAACTTGAAACAGGTTTTGCAAAGTAGAATAACTTGTAATAAATTTTGTCTTTCAGCTTTATAACCTTAAAACATCGATGGCTCACCGGTCTTCGTGGGTGTTATCTATTGTAGTGGTGAACAGCTGAGTGTAGAGTAGGAGCGAGGGTTGCTGTCGGGCAAGAAGAGGAAGGCAAGCTTCACTGTGCATTTTCCATGCTTTTCTCCTTGGTTTTGGGTGGAAAAATTTCCTGTGAGTCCCATCATTTTTTTTCCACCCATCTTTCATTCCTCTCCAATTTTCCATCCCAGCCAAGCAAAAGAAAATATCTTGAAAATTATGCATAATAGAATTTTCTATTCCTTTCCCCCCAATTTCCTCTCATCCAAGCAAGGTGTTAAAAATTGTTGCCTATAACTAGAATAGGCAACAAATTTTTTTTATTGTTACTTTTGTTTCTAATTTTAAGTAACAATCACTTAAAACTATTGTCATAGATATAATAAACAACATTTTTTTAAGTGTTGCAAAATTTTAATTAATAGGCAATAGTTAAATTATGTTGCCAAATAAATTTTTTTATAGTAATTTTGTAATGTTAATTAATGCTTTTGATTTTATAAGTTTTCTTTATATATAGAAAAAAGAAAGAAAAAAAATAATATTATAATATATCTCCCCTGCCATTATTTCCCTTTTCTCCCTCTGCTCCTTTTGCTTTTGGACTATCTCCCATCAAGCTATGCACTGCTCCCTTTGCTTTTGGACTATCTCCCACCAAGCTATGCACTGCTCCTTTTGCTTTTGCTTTTGCTTCTATTGATGAAAATACAAATTGATGATATTTGATTTGATGAAATTAGATGAAGTAGAGATAGATTTGCTTATAAACATAGATTTGCTTATAGATGAGACTAGGGTTACAAAGATTCAGACTATGAATCGATTTAGGAATTGGTTTGTATATGAGTTTCATGAAGAACTTCATCACAAAAGTTTCTAAACCTTTAGTAAAAAATTGTTAAAAATCGATTCCTGAAACGATTCATGAGAAGCTGTCTTTGACAATTTTTTACTGAAGATTTAGAAACTTTTTTAAATTGATTAGGTAATCGATTCTTTAAAGATGAATCGATTCCTAAATCAACTCAGAGACAATTTTTTTAGAATTCAATGCATTTGATGATTTGATGTGATTATTTTGTCTTGTTACTTAATTTTCTTTTCTCAGTAGACATAAATATGTGGAGAAGGATTGGATGGATTTACCAAGGCTTAGCAAAGAGTACATTGATGGTGTTAAATTTTTCTTAGATTATGCTTTCACTGAAGGAAAACCACAAGGAGGCGAGATTTCATGCCCTTGTGCTATTTGTTCTAATGGCAAATGGGAAAAGAGAGATATAGTGTACGGTTATTTGATATGCCATAGATTTGTTGAGGGGTACAAAGGATGATATGATTAAGGAGAGGGTGTGACCTTAATGGATCTTGATGGTGACATGTATGATGAAGACGACTATTATGACGACACTAATGGGTTGTTCAATGATATATTTAGAGACACTATAAGAAAAATAGGATTTTCTAACGGAATATTCCAACAGAAATTTCAATGGAGACTTAAGTCTGTTGGAATATTCCAATGGAAATTCCAACAGACAGAAGTTCTGTTGGAATTTATGTTGAAAATTTTTTAAAAATATTCCAACAGAAATTTCCTTGTTTGCTCTTTCCGATGGCAGCTCAACGGCAAAGGTGTCTTTCATCCCCTGTTCGGCCATTCCCCTTTTCAGCTCGTCGGTGAGGCTTTTACCAGCAGTGAGCTTACTTTCGGTGCTTAAGACCCCGATGAGTATTTCTAGATTATCAAATTTATTTTATAGCAACTCCATAGCTAGATCTCAAGATTTTTAGCTGAAACCCTTAAGTGAGATTGTTGAAGAA
>JANHAO010027514.1:0-10829 GCA_026873985.1 Saraca asoca | reverse complement strand
TACATCTTTATTTTCTTTCTTTCTTAAATTTTCTTCTTTTATTTTTCTTTATCTATTTTCTATTTCTTATTACTTTCTCTTTTCTTAACAAATTTGGATAGTCAAGTTGTAAAGATTTTAGTACTTAATATTAACTTCTTTGTGGGATCGACCCATATTTTCCAGTACTAGCTACAACTACGCTGTGCACTTGCAGATATTTAAAACATAGACATCACCAGGCCATATTAACTCCACCAATTTTTACTCGATCGATTGGAGATTTGCTTAAATTGAGCTATGTCACTGATTAACAATTTCTACGGGTCACTCCTTATACACCAAGGTTTGGTCAATTTGAGGGAGTTCCTAATTAAGCACATGAGAATAGTCTAGCATATATTTTTTCAATGCTGACACATGAAATATCAAATAATTCACCTTTAATGGTTTAGGTAAATCTAACTTATATGTAGTTTTGTTGATTCTCTCAAGAATCATCAATGGCCCTATGTATCACAGGGCTAATTTTCCATATCTCCTAAAGCACATAATCTCTTTCATTAGAAAGACCTTTGAGAACACTTTGTCTTCTTCATAAAATTCAAGTGGCCACCTCTTCTTATTAGCATAGGTTTTCTACCTATCCTATGTTGCTTATAATTGATCTCTAATCACCTTCAATTTTTTCATCAATTCATGAACCAAGTATGGCCCTAACATCTTTATTTCTCTCGAGTCAAACCATCCTATAGGTGATCTACATTTTCTCCCATACAAGGCCTTAAATGATGTCATCTAAATGTTGTGCTAGTAGTGATTATTGTATGCAAATTCTATCAAGGGTAAGTACTTTCCTAACTTCCCTCAAAATCCAAGATGCATGCTCTTAGCATATCTTCTAAAGCTTCGATCACCCTTTTGGATTGTCCATCACTGGAAGGTTGTGCTAAATAATAGTTGAATGCCTAGGGATTCCTAGAAAAACCTTCAGAAATAAGCCGTGAATTGGGGTCTCTATCAAATATTACAAAGAAAAGGGTGCCATGTAGTGGCACAGTCTTGTCAAGGAATACTTTATGCATATTTGGATACAGAGTAAGTCATTTTTGCTGGTAAGAAATAAGCTATTTTAAACAAGTAGTCTACTATCATTCAAATGGAGTTATACCCTCGTAATGATTGAGGGAGTCCTATTACGAAGTCCATAGTTGTAGATTTCCACTTCCACTCAGAAATTTCTATCAATTGATGGCGTTTGGCATGTTATTGCTATTCCATTTTAACATACTAACAGGTAAGGCACCTAGCTATATGGTCCACAATGTCCTTTTTCATTCTTTGCCACTAGTAGAACTTCTTTTGGTTGTGATACATTTTGGAAGTGTCAAGATGCATCATATAAGAGGATCTATGGGTTTGAATCAATACTAATTTAACTTGCCCTTTTGGAACCCATAATCGACCTTAATAATGCACTTTTCCTATTTGTGGTAAACCCATTCTCCTCAATTGCCATATTCTTTTGGACAAGATTTCCATACTTAGAATCCTACTTTGATGTTTCCCATATTTGCTTGACTAAGATGGACTCTACCATAAGGTGAGCTATGCTCAGCTCTTCATGCTTGTTTGCCCTCGTTAATTTTAAACTGAGCATATTTGCTACCACAAATGTTTTCCCTGGATGGTAATGGATGGAATAGTCATAATCCTTCATCAATTCCATCCAATGCCATTGCCTGAGGTTCAACTCCTTTTGTTCTAAGATATACTTCAAAATTTTATGATCAATATATATCTCACACGTGGCTCTGTATAAGCAATGTCTCAATAGCTTCAATGTGAATACCACCACTACCATATTAAGATGATGAGTTAGGTGATTCTACTCATGCTTCTTTAATTTCCTAGATGTGTATGCAATCACTCTCACATTCTAAATTAGCATGCACCTGAGTCCTACCCTTGAGACATTACAATACACCATATATAAATTTAAGCCATTAACTAGTGTTAGCTCTATAGTGAGGCCATCAACTAGTGTTAGCTCTATAGTGAGGCTCTCCTTTAGTTTTTGGAAACTCATCTCATAAGTGTCTATCCATGTGTAATGCACTCCCTTCCTTGTCAATTACATTAATAGGGTTGTAATCTTCAAAAAGTCTTTCACAAACATCTAATAGTACCATACCTGCCCCAAAAAGCTACATATCTTTGTGATGATCATGGGTTGAGGTCATTTCTTCACCACTTCAACCTTTTGAGGAACTACTTTTATCCCCTCTTTAGAGATGATATGCCCCAAGAAATTTACTTTGTTCTTGTAAAACTCACATTTAGAAAATTTGGCATATAATCAATGTGTTCTTAGGGTTTGTAGCTATTACTAAGTGACTAGCATGTTCTTCTTTTGATTTGAAATAAACTAGAACATCATCAATGAACACATAACAAACTTATCCAAGAATGGTCTAAAGACCTTATTTATGAGATCCATGAAAGTTGCTAGGGCAATGGTGAGGTCGAAAGACAAAATCAAGAATTCGTAATGTCCATATCAAGTCCTAAACATCATCTTTAGGATATCTTCCTCCTAAATCCTTAGATGGTGCTACCCAAACCTCAAATCAATCATCGAGTTCCTTTAAGCTAGTCAAACAAGTCATCAATTTGCAATAGTGGGTACTTATTCTTAATCATAATATTGTTCAATTATTGGTAGTTGATACAAAGCCTCATAGTCCCATCCTTTTTCTTTATGAATAATACTGTTACACCCCAAAGTGACATATTTGGGCAGATAAAGCCTTCTCCAATAATTCTTGAAGTTGTACTTTTACCTCCTTTAGCTCTATCGAGGCCATGTGGTAAGGTGAATTGAGATGGGTTCTAGTTTGAGTTATTATGTCTTGATATGAAATTTGATCTCCCTTTTCAAAGACATTCCTAGCAACTCCTCTGGAAAGACATCTGCAAACTCCCTAACTACAAGTACATTTATCATGTCCTCTAATACCTAACTGTCTACTTGGATTAGGGCCACTGAAGCAATACACCCCTTCCTTAAGAGTTTCCATGTCTTTAGTGATGAGATAAAACTTGTTTCAATTGGAAGTTTCTTTTCTTAGAAGATCACCATCCTTACATCTAGGGTTCACAAGGTTACTTCTTTCTCTTTGCAATCAATGCATGCTTAATACTTCACCAACCAGTCTATGCCAAGGATTACATGAAATTTGTTCACATCAAATACTATCAATTTTGCAAGAAACTCAAACTCTTCTATAGACATAGGATAATTTCTCACTGTCCGTGTGGTATTGACACTACTTCCTATTAAGGTTATAACCCTTAAAGGTATCCTTAAGGCTTCACTACCCATACAATTCGCCATAACAAAAGCAATAGAATAAACAAATGAATGGCTCTAGGATCAATTAGTACTCTAGCAAATAAATTACCAATATGTATCATACTTGTAACAACTACATTATTTGCCTGAGCTTCCTCCTTGTTCAGAGCAAAGATTTTTGATGACGTACCTACTTGTCCTTTCCCATTATTTCCTCAACCATTCAGAGCAAATGATTGAACAAAGGCAATGGTTTATGCCTTCATCATGCTCCTATCTTAAACAACTATTCCTTTATTGTAATGTCATGCAAGGTGACCTGGTTGACCAAGTCCAAAGCAAAATCTTGCATTGAAATTACATTATCAAAGGTGATATCACTTATAGTTATCACAGAATAAGGGCATTAGGGCTAAAGATCCAATGGATGGAGCTAAGAAAGTTTTCAAGCTATTTTGGGGTTTCTCTTTCCTTTGCAAGAAGGATCTAATTGGAACCATAGAGAAAGATTAAGGTTTTCATAAGAAAGGCCTATCGGGTGCTTTAAGTCCATGCCCTTATGTCTTCTACCTCTTTCTGCTTCCCATTGCACTTATCCTTAGTTTGCATTCCAAGTTGTAGTGCATGATTTAAGGCTTGTTTCTATGTAGTAGCCTTTGTCAAGTGGATCTAGTTGAAATAATAGTCTCTAAGGCCACAAACAAAGTGTTCAGCCTTAACCCTCTTAATGGGTACTAAATATTAGGCATTGCAAGATAACCTAGTGAATTGTGCATCATACTTAACTACAATTTTCCCTTCCTACTCTAGTTACTCAAATTCATATGCTTGTGCCTCTTAAATACTTAGAAGGAGGAAGCAGTCTATGAAATCAACCGTAAAAGCATTCTAGGTAAGGGAAAGTGCCACTATATCCCTCCTGTCCACTTGGTTCATAAATTAGTAATGAGTGAGGTCATCTAATTAATACCTTACTAGTTCAATCAATAGAGTCCGCAAACACCTAAACATCTTTCGAACCTCTCTATCTGGTCCAAAAATTGATGTAGATCAACTAAGTAATCAAGTTTGATATAGTGAAAAGTCTTAAGTTTCAAAAATTCATAGATGATTTTGATTTTTCTTGCCTCATCCAATGATAGTGGAGTTAGTTCTATATCTCTTCTTTGAGCTTGATTGTTTTGGGTTTAGGCATTGATTGCTTTACCATCCTTTGTAGATTTTCAACCCAACAAGAGCTTATCTTGTACTCATAGACTCACTAGGAGCATATGCCTGAGATTTCGAGTTGAAGGGCTCCATGTGAACTTGCTCTTCTAACATTATTCCTAGTTTGTGTCCTAAGGAAAATTCTTACATAAGATAATGGTAAATGGTAAATATTTCTAAATGTACCTTACAATTTCTTACAACTCATGCACCTTGCCTTGGTGTCATCCAAATTCCTTTAGTGACCATTATTAGTTTGTCCATTTTCCATAACCTTTGCCCGAACCTTGATCTGATACCAATTATAACAACTCGCTCCTTTATTTCTATTGACTCTCTAAGTAGGGTGTTAAATTTGGACATTTTTAAAAACTACACATTACATAATAAAATATTTTATTGTGAAAGATATTCTTGATTACTGCTTTTGAGAAAATAACTGCAAAGATATGAAACTAAAACATGAGATCACATAAATAGCATAGAAGTATTCAATACAATCCTCCAGCACAAAATGACCAAAGACAAGGATGAATGTATAAAGGGTATATTGGGCTCTATTATTAAAAAGATGACTTAGAGCCTATGACTATTTACCCTATAAGTATTAGAAAATCATATCTAGGCTTTATACAAAATAGAAATAATGAGTAAGCTACTAGAAAATATTGTCAAAATATCACTTTTTGAAGAGAGCTAGGATATTCAGTCCCATCACATACTCATTCTTCACATCATACACTAGATCACTTGAATGCAAATGCATAAATAGAACATAATGAAAATAAATGCGGATGGTCCCTCATCGAACAATTGATAGTGGTCACTAGAGCGTCTTCATATGACGACATCTTGTTAGGTTGGTGCAATTGTGGTACCTAAAAAAATTATAAAATGAGGTGTAAGTCATATAGACTTAGTAAGTAACACTTCATACAATTTACTTTAATAACCTTATTCATCTTACATGTTTTACCTAATTTTCATTCTCGCAGGGATTTAGGTCAATATTTTAGCTTAATGTTCAAATCTGTGTATGGACTTAAATATTATGAGGTATTTTATCAATTTTTATGTGAATGACTTAAACCTCAATTATTTTTTATGTAACATATTCTAAATTATGCCATACTTCACATTTTTTCTCACATAATAGTAGCTATGCTAATTTACTTGTTTGTAATAATATGTGTTGCATATGACATGACCTTATGCTTTCTTTCATATTTATTCATGATCATATGTGTATTGGCATATATTCAAGATCATACTTGTATACATAAGAATCAATAGCATTGAGCATAAACATAAAAATATTAAGAATGAGAATGTAAATAATTATAGCATAAGCAATTGCAATCACATTCAAATTATACATATTTCCACTTTATTTCTTTTGGGCCAACTTTATTTATGTCTCCTTCCATTGTTCCTCCAGGGCCAACCTTATCTATCTCTCCTTGATTTGGAAGCCTTATTTAAAGGGCAAAGGCCCATGAAAATTGGGCTCAAATAAATGAGGTATTATATTCCATGAGAACCTTCCAATTGATTGAAATTATGATCATATGTAAATTGTGGGCCATAACAAAGAGTTTCCCTATGATGGGAAAATTTGCATGACCATCACCCTTCACATAGGGCTTCAAAATCACATGGATTCATAGTTAATAACATTTTAAGAAGATAGATTTAAAATAAACCATACTCAAGCCCATTTGGCCCATAACATGCAATCTAATCCAAACAAATACAAGAGGACCAAAATACATCTTACCATGCAAAAATCACACCTCATTTTGGACCTGAGGGGTTCAATCACTAGGCCTATTTCACACTTCCAAGTTTTTTTTTCTTTTCCAAACAATTAAGTTTGTAATTCATATTATCAAAGATAGGACTGAGATTTCATATGAAACTTAGTAAACAAGCATGATATCATGTTTAAACCCATGATAATAGAAACATGCATGGTCTTTTTCTTTATATTTTCATTGATCAAACACACAAATAAGATACATGGTGTTAACATTATCACTAATCTATCAAGGAAAGCATTTGCAACCTCATTTTCACACATCAGTTTACCACAACATCAATCTAGGGCTTCTAACTCAAATTTTAACTATTATTTACCTTTATTTCACTAAAGAGGCCGAAACCTTCAAGCACACAAACCAAACAAAATTTTCTCCCTATATTACCCCTAAGTGGTCGAAACATGTACTAGATTTCTCTTTGTATTTTTAGAAATCAATACATAGGTTTAGTTCACATAAAACTTAATCAAATATTCTTGAATCAAAAGAGTGGCATGGAAATAAGTTTTCATGTTATGCTCTACCATAAAACCTCATTTAAACATTTATCTTAAATTTTTAAGCCATGCTTCCCATGTTTTCCTCATAGAGGTTAAAACCTCTAAGTGTTGGAGCAAACAAATTTTTCTTCTTATTTTTGCCCTAAGTGGCAAAAACACTCTGCCCTAAGTTGGATGGATTTCATTCAAATTTTTTGCTTGCAAATCCTTCATTCATGCAAACCAAACTTATAAATTTTATATTTTCCTCAAGAACCCTTTACATGTATGTCAAGAAAACACCTTAGATGAAGTTGAAGGATTAAAAGCTTTCCTCCTTTGTTATGAAACCTAACCTAACTAACTAAGCACTATATGGGATTTAAATAGGTGATTAGGAAGGCACCAAGGTAAGGATGTAGAGAGGATACTCACCTTGGAGAACTTTTAAGTGAGATAAAAATGAAAGACTCAACTCTTAGACAAGAAGAGAGAGAATACTGGAAATTAGACAAGTTTCATAGAAATATTAAGTGAGATTAGAACACAAATGAAGATGAAAGTGCTACTTACTATGAAAGGATGAAGTCTTTTGTGTGGGAGTGGAGGTGTATGGGTAATAAAGAAAGCAAAAGCTTCCCTCTTTCTTTTAAGGTGAGGTTTGGATGGCATGGAAAGGAGGAGAATGTATAGACCTAATTCTAAACTAGAGAAGCAAACTAAAGTGAATGGTCTTAAGGGTTATGATAGGTATAAGAGGCAATAATGCATGCCCTCTCCCTCCCCTAATTTACAGCAACAACATATATTGGCAATGTTGTTACCCTATCGCTTCCCTCTTAGTGAGTTATCTCACCCCATTCCCTCCTTTAAATAAACTACTTTATTCTATGGGCTAGATGAGTGGGTCCTCTAACTTATGGCCAATTATTTCCATTTTTGTGTAAGTTGGGCCGAGAATCCTTAGCCCAAACTCACCGTCTTCCTTTCCTCAATTTAATATTAATTAATTTAAATAAAAGTAGAGTAATGATATCCTAACATGCCTACCTTCTCTTACGTACACAAACAATAGCCTCCCATTGGTTAGTATTGTTATAGGCTAAATAAGTATTTTAATGGCCCTCATTGAACCTTTTTCTTACACCTTATCTTTTCCAATCTCATCTCTTAAGATTGGCATTAGTGGGTCAAATAGGATAATCCCACTTTAGGATAAGGAAGCTCATAGCATAACTCCCCTTAGGGATGCCTTGATGGCCCTCTACTAACTCATTCATTCTTCCATTTTTTTTTTTTTTGGTTATCAATAAGTGGCCCAACTTCTTTTAAGACCCAAGTCTATTCTATGTACTCCTTTATGCTAGAGTTGGGTTTAACCCTAATCACATGAGTCCTAATATAACTAGTTACTATTTCCATGCTATAACTATTTATATCTTAAAGCTCCTTCCTTGCACAAAATATCAGGAATAATGATAAAAATAATTTGAAGTATATATTGCGATTAATATTTCTCTTCAAATTTTTAAGGGTATTACAATTTTCCCCTCCTGCTTCAAAAGAATTCATCTTCGAATTCTAAAAGTTCTACTTGTGTGCTTTGAACAAGACAGGGTATTTTTGTCTCATAAGTGCCTCTTGAAATCCACGCTCGTCCTAAATAACTTTGACCATGAGTATTTCCTTGGTCCTAAGCTTCCTTAGTTGTAGGTCAACGATTTCTACAGGTAGCTCCTCATACACCAAGATTTGGTCAATTTGAGAGAGTTCCTAATTAAGTACATGAGAAGGGTCCAACATATATTTTCACAATGTTAACATGTGAAACACTAGATGAATTGCCTTTAACGCTTCTGGCAAATCAAGGCTATATGTGACTTTGTTGAGAATTGCAAATGAAAAGATAGCATCTTCCTTGTATGAAAGTGAATTTTAGGTCAATCATTTTTCCTTTCAAACCTTTTAAACTAGTCTCAAACTTTTTGAAAATTTTATTTCTGTCCCTAACTTCTTTTTTGTTCTTTTTAGTACCAATCTATGGATCCATGAAAAGCAAGTTGGAGCAAGTACTTTTTTAATTAAATAATTAAATTATTGCAACTTCATATGATAAATTAAACATTGTTAAAAAAATTACTGAAATTATCACCTAAATAAATATAGTAATGTATTAAACATTGTTAAAATTAATTTCCATATTCATATATTGATTAATGAATAATTATTCTACTTTATGATATATCAAACTAATTCTCACAACATTATTATAATTTTATATGTTAAATCGCTAAAATTATTTTCTAACTAAATAAAATAATATATTCAATATGTTGCTTAAAGTACTCATTCTAGACATGTTTGAGTTTAGAATTATATCAAAAATTATAATTAAAAATATAAATGTCATATGATCAACTTTTTATTAGTTTAACAAGTCTCCTAAACGTTGATTTTGACGTCACCAAAATTTAATACTACTTATATTGTTATGAAGTTAAGGTATTGAGACTCAAACTGGATATGTTAAAAAAAAAAATGGAATTTGATTACTATCCAAGCCTTAAAAAAGAGACACAAGCCCAACAATTTTTTGGACCGGAGTCTATTGGATTAAGCGATCATTTACAACCCAAAAATGTATAACATATAACGACAGAAAAAAAAATCTATATATTTAAATTATTTAAGACTTAAATTAATAAATTATTTATAAACATTTATATTGATCCAGATGCTACCAAACAATTAAGTAATATTTTAATAGTTGATATCTTGCATAGTATAATGGTAGTTAATGTTATTTTTAAGATTTTTCTTTAAATTCAAACCTAAGACATAACATGTTCATGAAGTGGTTTATTATTATTGCTATTGTAAAAAAATATATATTTTTATATATAATTCTTTTAATATAAAATTAAAAGCAATTATAACAATTGGTCATTGCCAACCAGAAATAATTTTCGCATGTGGTGTTGCACACAAGGCACAAGTAAAAAAAATAATAATAATAAATTTAACACTTAATCGTATACATAAACTTCAACTAAGGTCAGTCACAAAAATTTTTTCTCGTGATTCACAAGTTATGCATTTTTAAAAGGAACTCACATTATTTTATCCTACATTCCATATTTAATACACAGATGCTTCATGTCAACGGATAAAAGGGAATACCTATAACGCACCTCAAATTAGGACATGTCGTTTACGTTCTAGTGGTAAGACAGGAACCAAATTTAGTGAGTCCAAATTTATGTTCATACATAAAAAAAAAAAATCGTTTTGGTATGTATCTCGTAATATTTTTTAAAAAAATTTATTTTTTATAATTTTTAATTATTATATAAAAATTATAACTTCAGTGTATAGAATTATAATATTTTATACACTTATATACATGATATTCGTGCAAAATTATAACCTTTTATGCAAAAAAAATTATTAGATTTTATATATAAAGTTATTAATTTTATAGTAAACCTTTGTGAAAATTTGCAAAATCTCCTGTTATGCTTTGATGCATTAATCTTTGTTGTATGTGTTATTAAAACGCGCAGGATAGCGCTCGTACAGGATAACGCCTGCGCAAGCAACCTAAACGGAAGCCCCAGGAAAATCCAGTTCCAAACCAAAGGAGCATCACGATCGCTGGCCTGAAAAAGTCGTTATGGTGCAAGGGAATGAAGAGCTATCGCCACAATGGCCGAAGCTGAAAAACGATCCCTGGAGAGCAAGGGTAGCGTCTACGGACCACGACCCACTGCTTCCAAAAGACAACTTCAGGTCCAGCCAGCCACCTAACACACGACAAGAAAGTTGACAGCTCAGGTCCCAAACAATACACATCAGCTCCCCGATAAATCGACAATGGTTTGTCTAGCATTAATTACACCAGCGGCCAGCATTAAATACAGCAGACGGCGGGAATAATCATTCTGTCGATCAGATAGAATTACGTTTGTAACCTCCTCCCTCACTATA
>JANHAO010027513.1:0-10828 GCA_026873985.1 Saraca asoca | reverse complement strand
TTTGCTGAAGTGGTTGGTACAGGGGACTTTATTACTTTCCACTCCTATAAATTACAATTAAATTTGTTCCTATTAGTATGCCACTACACTAAATATGGCAAGGTAGTGCAATGAAACCAGTAAGTCAATTCTAATCTCTTTTATGGCATAGAAAATTACAATAGGAGGACACTGTTACTTGGAAAAATATCCTATCAAGTAGTTCACATCCTTTGCATAACCTGCATGGCATAAGATACAGTAGGATATAAGCTCCTTGCATAAAAATTTATGCAAAAGCAATTAAGAATTTATGAAAATTTATTTGAAAATGGGGGAAAATGAGAAGCTAAAAGAAGAGAATTTGTACAAAAATCATAAACAAGAAAAATCAAATTGTGACCTGTTCAACAATTCTGTCAAATGAGATTGCTGCAAAGGACTCTTCTCCCATTGTGATCTTCAAGTTCCATGGAATAGATAAACAAAAAAATGGCAGACAAAGGGAACAGAATGAGATCTGAAGAAGAAGAAGAAGAACAGAACCAGAATGATTCAGAAGTGAGATTCCGTGAAATGGAACTGCTCCAAATAATGGCATCCTGCTTCACCCCAAGCCCAACTAGAACCAAAACAAAGCCCATGGGAACCAAAATTATAGACTCTGGAATAAGTTTTTACAAATGGATCAAAATAAAAGGAAACTTCTGAAGCCATATGGTATCTGCTATTTATTAGTAGTCTGGGTTCATATGAAACTAAAATGTCCAAAACTGTTATATATAAGCTTTTCACTGTCCAAACTACTGATTTTGTCATGTTTTGTCATGCTGACTGATAGGATATGGATACTTTGTAGAAGTCTACGGGTGAGAATATGATTATTTGGCGGAATATATAAAAGAATTGAGCCACATACTGCAGCTAAACAAAAATTAGATTAAAAATGCAGAAGTACAGACACAAGTTAAATTAAAAAGGGACCAAAAAACACTTAAGGGAAAATAGAACCACAACAAATATTTGATTCTAAAATTTCAACTTAAGGAAATAGAATTAAACTAAGGTCGTTCGACAATCAGTTTCAGTTCAACAATGTCCAGCAACACAACTATTAAATCGAATCGAACAAATTCGATTCTAAAATTTCAATTATCTCATTAAGCAAACAGAATATGGGTGTTAATTGAATTAAACCGAACAAATTTGATTCTAAATTTTCAACTACAACAAACAGAATATAAGATGGAACGCTTACCGTGAGCGGCACCGTTGGTAAGTTATGTGAGCCATTAATTGCCCTTTTCAGATCCACAGTGTTGACCTCTTAGGGTCTGGCCCAGCACCGGAGAAGAGGAAGAAATGCGCAGCTGAGCTGAGCCGGAGGAGAAGTGACACTGGAGAGGTGACCGGAGGAAGACCGGCGCCGGATCACGTCGATCGGCGAAGAGCCGAAAAGAAACGGTGGCTGGCTGGCGTCGGAGGCGTTCGCAGGAGCAGGGGAGCAGCGCGCGAGGAGAAGGAGAAAGATGCTGCAGGGAAAGTTGTAACATAAACTAAAATGGGGCAAATTCAGTTTTGCCCCAATGACTCAGAAGCGACTTCAAAAAGGTCCTTCTGAAAATAAAATTATATTATAACCCCAACAAAAAATTTCAAAGTTTCACTTCAGTCCCTCTGAAAATAGTTTTTGCAACAATAATAGGCTATTGTTGTAAATACCATATTTCAATGCTGAAAGCTATAGCTTTTGCATCAAAAACAATTTTATGTTTGTTGCAAAATCATTTTAATTTTGCAACAATAATAGGCTATTGTTGTAAATACTATATTTCTTCTCACATTTTGTAACAAAAAAAATTTTGATTTCAAAAAACATGCAATTCATGACAAAATCAAGATGTTGATGTAATTTTATTGATGCAAACTCCAACATTTTTTATAGTGACATGTCATACAATATATCTTGATACATCCCATCTAGGAGCCTTTAGGCATCGTGATTTATTAAAACAAAAAAATTTTGTATTTATTCAAGATACATGATCATACCACATGGCTAGTTCACGTTGGCGTAAGAATAATAATAATGCATGTCCATTATTCAGAGAATTTAGTGAAAATATGTTTTTAATGATTTTTTTTTTAAAAAAAAAGGAAGACAAGATATTTTAACCGACTTCTTAGCACAGGACATAAAATTATTACTTTTAAAATGACGGGTAAATATCAATAGACATTAACTTTTACACTGTCATAATTTTTATAGAAAATTGTTATAAAATTCATCATTAACATTAAATGTCAACAATGTAAATCATATTCAGAAAGTCTTATATTCATTCCATAGAATTTGATACTACAATAATATATTTTTAAAATTGATGCATAGTTTTTAAATATAAAAAATAAATATTTTTTTTATTATATATGTATTATTGTTAAATTTTTCTAAAATTTACATAAAAAGTTAATATTATAATTATTTCTAATCTAACAGCTGAATTAATAAAAAAAAATGTTATTGTGTAAGAATAAGTGTAAATTAGTTGGTATTCATTGATGTTTGCCTAAAATAAATATTTATTCAAAAATTCAAATAAGGCTATAATATTATCTCTTGAAAATTTAGTCGCATATTGCTTGGCAAGATAACTTATCATTTTTAATTAAACAACAAGATCCAAAAGAGAAATCTGAAAGCAGGAAATGCAGAACTATTATGGCTGTGCTCTCCAGAGAATCGCAGCCTTCGGCTTTGCAATTTCCGAAGCAGATCAAATGCACTGGAAGGATTGAGATTGATTCCCAATTCTGTCCGATCCTTTAATCTCGTCTAGAAAGCTCCACTTCCTTCCACGTGGATCACCACGCGTCACAAGACGCCACGTGTCACTTCTTCCCAGCTCCCGAAAATTCCACCGCTATTAATATAAACCAAAGTCTTCACTTACAATAGGAAAGTTAGCTATCAAGAAAAGGTGACCTAAACAAAAACAAAAAGCTACACGAGAACAGAAAACTCTAGAGCAATCATCAATGGCTTCCGACGGCAGCAACGAGTTCAAGCTGGTGTCGCCGACGATAAGCAACGAAGGGCGGATGCCGCGGCATTACACGGACGAAGGGCAAGGCGCCAAAAAGAACATATCCCCGCCATTGGAATGGTACAACTTGCCTGAAGGGACAAAGAGCTTGGCCCTTGTGGTGGAAGACATTGATGCACCTGACCCTAATGAGCCCATTGTGCCATGGACTCATTGGGTGGTGGTCAACATCCCGCCGACGATCAAAGGGCTGCCGGAGGGATTTTCCGGCAAGGAAGATGAATTTGGTGGTGACTATGCTGGGATTAAAGAAGGGAATAATGATTTGAAGGTTCCGGGGTGGCATGGGCCTAGGTTGCCCACACATGGTCATAGGTTTGAGTTCAAGCTCTATGCTTTGGATGATGAACTCCGTCTTGGTAACAAGGTATTATAATTTCTAAATCTCTTTGGTGCTCTTTTCATTTCTAAAATGAAATCATTTTTGATATTTCATCATTTATATGAATGATAATTTGATATAAATTAATAAAATTTTCAAAAGATTAAGTTGATATCAATAATCTTTAATTTCTTTAAATTAATTTAATTTGATAAAAGATTCATTTTTTTATTCAATACTACAATATTGATGGGGAAAAAACTTTCAAAACATTTTTTTTAGTATTTTTGTTTATGACAATAATGATTAATCCACTTAATTCATAATTATGAAAATTTGGTCTAAATCTACAAAACAAAGAAAGAAAGAAAGATAAAATCTTTTAAAAAATATGGGATATAATATGAAAATATATTAATATTTTATTGTACTTTGTTTTCTTTGTTATTGGGATTAAATTCTTTCCTGTGAAAGAACTCCTGGACATTTGTTTTTCAAATCGGCATAGAGCAACTTTTGAAGAAAAAGACACTGTTTTTCTGAAGCAAATTAATTCATCATTGAGAAAATACCAAGAAAAATGTTTATTCTTGAAATTTTTTTATTTTAAGGTAAATTATATTAATAATTGTTTTTCTTATCTATAATATTACTGTCATCATCGAACTAAAATCTCTGGAAGCATTACAGCTTATATGAAGTTGATCAAATTTTATTTGGTGGATGGGACTGCAGGTGACCAAGGAAAAGCTGTTGGATGCGATTGAAGGACATGTGTTGGGAGAAGCAGTGCTGAGGGCTAAATTCTGATATATATGTGATGCAACACAATAATTGTATGAATGCAATGTCTTAATTTGACTTTGATTGTGGTTTATGTATGTTGGAAAGGGGTGATAACTTTCGAAATGGACACCAGACATTCTGTAGATTAATCTTATGTAGACATAGATACTAAATCAATAATAATACATCTTTTAAAAATTGTTTCATAATAAATATTTTTAAAGTTGTTTCAAAATTAAATAGTTACGTCACGTCAATCTATTTAACAATTTTAATATTATTTAAAAATAATTAATAATTAAATTATAAATAATTATATAATAAAAAATTAAATTTTTAATAAAAGAATAATAAAATTTTAATAATTATTTGATCAATGATTAAAATATTTTTATTAAAATATAGTATGTAATTAAATTTTATAAAAAGACTAATAATATAAATTTTATTAATTAAAATAATTAAATAAGTTAATTTGTATAATAAATGTTTACATTATATAATTATTCAGATTGAATAATTAAATAAGTTGATTTTTAATAAACACTTCATATAATATAATTATTATTGGAATTGGATTCGAATTAAATTTATTCAAACTGTTAATTATTTTTTAATATAATATGAATCCATCATGTGAACTCGAATTATCATCCATCGAGTCAGAATCAGAAAATATAACTGAAATGCAATTTTGTTATATATTGATGTAGCATGTTGCCACCATTTAATTCAGAATTTAGAAGCATGGCAACTTTCGTTTGCTTTTAATTTAAGCAATTAAAATACCCTTGCAAATTTGATTCAAAAGGTGTAATTTGGTGTTCCAGCAAATAAGCCCTTTTATCTTCTTTTTATTTATAATTACTAAGAAGTATTTGATAACACTAATTTTTGTTCTTTCTCTACTTCTTATTAACATCATCGTCTTTATTGTGTACCTGCAAATGATCCGACTTCGCGATAGAAAAGCTCTTAGCAGCAAAAGAAAACGATAATGATTAGAGAAATTTTTTGAAAATTAAGAAAAAAAATTGAATTAAAGGATGAGAGTTAGAGGGTGTTTTGTTCTAAACTTATATATTTTCAAAAAATTTAATATTTTTTTAAATGTGATGCTATTGATTTTTAAGAATGTTATATTTTGATATTTTGTTAAATTAAAAAGGTTTTTATGAATATTATAATATTATATTTTAATTTATTTATATATTCATAAAATATTATTTAATTTTTAAACATAATTTTATCAAAATTAATGCAATTAATGTCAAAACGTTCACAAGTAGTAACAGAGTGATGATAAACTAAATAAGTTGTTATAGATCTTATAGACCGTGCTAATAATTGTTAATAGGTTAATGTGATAATAATGATAAGATATTAATAGAAGAATAGATAAGTAATTTTTTTATTTAATTAATATATTTTCATATCATTGAAATATTGAAATATAGAATACTTGCTTCTCTTATCAAAATGTTTTGAAGGAATATTAGAGTAAAAAAAATTTAGAATATTTATATTGCAAAATAAATAAAATTTTTAATTTTAAATCAAACAATATTATAAATATTTATTTTTAATTTTAAATCAAACACAAAAATTTAAATATTTTTATAAAACTTGAATAAAAAATTACAATAAAATTTTCTTAAATCAAACGTTAAGAACAGCGTAGAAGAGGAGCACAAACTAAACTTAGTTCTATTCTATTGTAAGTTTCTGACACTGAGATTGGGGTTGAGGAGGGAACTTTCTCTCCAAAAGGAGAAGGCATAATCGCATAATATAATATTATGATAAGAAATAAGACAAAACATATATACACCAATTTTTGTTGACATGGAGACACGTGTTGTCTTTTTTTTTTTTAAACGTGTGAATGTGATTTTTGTAATAAAATGTTGTAAATGATTTACTATAGCAAAGCATTACATTCGGTGAAGTCTTTGCAATGTACTGGTACGCCTACGTGGCATTTACGTGCTCTAATCTAATACCCTTAACCCGAATGCATAACTTAATTCAGATTTAATCGATCACATAGGATTAAAACGAATCAATACTGGTACCTGTAATAAATTATTATTATATATCCAATTTTAATCCCATGCTTTTATAGATTTAGATGATCGGTATAATAAAAACAATTTTTAAACATTATTTTTTAAAGTTCTGTATGGTTCAACCAAAGTGTCTTATCGATAACGTATAAACTTTTTTATTTTTCTCGTTAAACACAAAGATACAGAACAAACCACCAAGGGAAAAGAAACCATTTACCAGAACTGCCTATGCCCGAATGCAAGCCTACTCCGAAAGAGGACTGAACTGATTTTAGAATTTTACCTTTTTATTTTAAATATTTTCTAAATATCCCATTTTTAAATTTTACAAAATCAATAAAATTATTTGAAAATAAAAAAAATATAGAACTTTACACAATAAATTCAGGAAATCAACATTGATAATATCAATAACTTATTTTGATCATAAATAATAATAACTTATAATATAAAGTGCAGAAAGTAAAAATATAGAGATAGAAAGATTTAAACACAGATTTATAGTAGTTTCCTTTGAAAAATTGTCTACAAGGCATACATCTATTTCTAAACTCTTGACCAAACTTGAATTTACTAAAAATTAATCCCTTCAAATTTAAAATTGGTACTAAGAAAAACTTTTACAACGATTGTTCAACTACAATCAAAATATCCTTTGAGAATCTCACTCAAAGAAGAAAAACAAAGAGCTTAACTACTTTTTCTAACTTAGGAAAACCAAAAGTCTTTGAAGGTAAGTGATAGAAATTGAAAGAACTTAGCAATTCAAATTATAAATTGAAGCTCTATAGGTATAGATTTACTCAAATTTAACTTAGATTAAAGAAATTAGTAAAGAATTGAATCACATATGGTATAGATAGTATTTGCCTCAAAGTTATCAGGGTTTCACAAAAAAAGTATGTAAAATGGATATTTATACCAAGTAAACACAGTACATAGTAAAATGACCATTATTTGAAATTTATCCATTGCGATCAAAATCATGATCATAATTAACAATTCAAAATTTGATTTTTTGATCAGAATCATGAAATCTTCGATTCGAATCGTAGAAATATAATGTAAAAGCTATTCAAATCGCTTTGAAATACAAACTTTCAATACCCCTGAGAAGCTTATGATTAGAATTACAAAAACTAATTAAAAGTCCAATTCGAGTCATTAGATTTTGAAAACTGTCTGACACTTGCTTTGCAACTATAATTATGATTACGAGTGCAATTCAAAAGGTTTTGATTCAAATCGCAGGACCAGAGTTTGAAAAATAAATTTAGCAATTTCATTTCAAAACCATTTCAAACCTTAAATTTCAATTCAAAACATATTTTCAAATTTAAAGAATTTGATAAATCATTTAAGAATATATTGGAATGTTTTTAGTGGTTTTTTTTTACAAAAAAAAAAATAAATCAAACTTATAAGGCAAACCTTTTAAAATTTAAGCTAGATTTTAATAAACCTATACCTTTACATTTTGACTAAACAAGGCCTAAACTAAGTCTTCATTAAGAAATTCAAAGTCATCTAAGATTGATCTACTAAAAAAAAATCAAATAAGCTTAACCAAAATCATTTGTTATTATCAAAATACAAATATACTCAATTAGAAAATAGGGGCTAAGGTCAACAATCTCCCCTTTGTTACGATGATAAACAATATTAGGATTAGATAAGAATTAATCAACAAATAACAACCAATCTCAACCAATTAAGCAAAATAAACTCAAAGCTCCTCCTAAAAATAGCAACTCTCCCCCTCAAAGTATACGTAACAATTTAACACACAAAATCCCTAGAATTCTTAAATTTGGAATATAAAAAAGAACAAACAATTAAGCATAACCCAATAAATATATTCAAATAAACTAGAATATCTAGAATAAGTAATTAGAGTCACATAAACCAACAAATGAAAAAACAAGCCAAAACGGGGGAAAACAGGGCTAAGGGATTAGGTAAGCAACTAAACATCAAGAGAGATAACTTGTTATATCTCATTAAGTTGTCCTTTCATGTTGTTCAACTTTCCATGAAGGTCATGGATCTTACCATTCATTTTTGCCTTTAAAGAGTCAATTCATTATTAAGCTTGAATAGTTTGTTCCATACTTCCAAAGAACTAAGATTATTGCAATTGCATTTGCCTTAACAAGTTTATAGTCTTATTTTGAAAATCTTCAAAACTAGAGCTAGAGGCACCAATAGCAAAAGACCTCTTTGAAGCAAAATCATCTTGTCTTTTCCATCTTCCATTTAAAAATTTGAGTTGCATTTGGTCCAAAATCATTTCATTATGGTAATTTGAGCTATTAAAATTATCCATTTCTTTCTTCAAAGACAAAGGCACTTAGAAGTTGGAGACAACTTTAATTAGGATTATCCTACAGGGGAAAAAACTTTAGTTTGGCTTTGTGAAAAAAGTGCCCATATATGAAAATTGAGATATAGGATGTTGATTCAAGCCTGGACTTCATTCCCCATATCAAGAACAACTTATCCTCAACAATGTTAATGGTATCGGTGTGCCTTGGAAGGATGGTTTTCATAATTGTATAATGGAGAAGATGATCATCCATGGATAAACTAATTATAGTAGTTGGAAAAAGCAATTTGATAGCCTCTTCATTAGAGTAGTCTCCCACATCTTTAATGATTATGAAACTACTTTGTCCTTCCATATCAAACGACTTACAAAAGGTCTTAACATCAAAAGTGATTGATTTTCTTATCACAGAAGTAAATAATTTACCATATGTTACTCTTAGGTTTGCATAGAACATTCTAACAAGCTTAGGGTAATGTTTTCCACTAAATTTCACAAAAATCAACCATTTATACTTCATAAGCAGACCAAACAATCCAAGATGGCTCTTCTTAAAAAACTTAGGATCCTAACACCTCAAAGGAGAAACAGGCTATTCCTTTTATTTAGCATACCTCTTATATGACTTATCATTTGTAAAAAAAATTTGCTCTTCAATAGCCACATTTGTCTGATATGCATGCTTGTTACTGACCACCTTTTTTTTCTTTGAATTGGTGACAAAATCATCAGTCATTTTATTGAAAAAGGAGAGATAAAGGATTTGGGAAATTTTGTGATTTTTGAGATTTTGGTGAAATTATGAAGTTTTAATCAGTGAAAGTTGAAGGAAATATATAAGGAAGTGTTTTAAATAAGAGAAATTTGAGATTAAACGTTGAAATTTGAAGATTTTTTATAGAGAAGGTGATTAGGTTAAGAGAGAAGCTAAGGTTTTGAGAGAGGGTTTGGAAAAATAGGGTTGAAATTGTGTGTAAGGTATTTATAGACTTGCCTGTGATTTAAATTGCAATAAGAATTGTGAGGCCAAAATTGGTTGAGCAATGATCATAGTAGTGAAGGAATGGCTAATAAATTTCAACACTGATTTGAATTTATGATTTGAACAATGAACCTTGAAAAACAACCTGAAACAATGCAAAAATAACTAATTTGAATCACAATTTGAACTGGAATGGTTGATTCAAATCGTAACCTAGCAAAATCACTAAAACTTTAATTTTTCAACATCTTTCCATAAACAAACCATGAATACAGATCTTAAACCTCCAAAAATTATTGAACAAAATGAAAAATCAACTAAGATTAACTTGGCACCTATAAAATAAATCAGGGGATTCTCCAATGCCTAAGTTAGAATTGATTTAAATGATAAAAATAATTTAAATAAATTCAACTAAAATCAAAATAATTAATTGAAATAACTCAAAAACCTGAATAAATATAATCAAATTAAGTAAGCTCATTTTCCAAAGGATTCAACATACCCAATTCGTTTCTAAGAAAAGCAAATTGATTTTCATCAAAAGGTTTAGTCAAAATGTTAGCATTGTGTTGACAGTGGATTTTGGTTTTGCCAAAATCCAGCCAGCTGAAGAGGTTCTTCTGGGACTCAAACTGCAATTTGGTTACTAATAAAACAAATATTAGATAGAAGACTAGAAAGAAAGAGAAATAGTAGAAAACACAAGGCTTTTAAAGTGGTTCGGTTAAATTCGGACAGTACCAGATCTTACGTCTACGATGTTGCTTTATTGGCTTGAAGGAAATTTTTACAGAGTTTTAGTATAGCTCTCCAGCCTTAGCTACTTACAAAGTACTCCTTCTTCCTATTTATAGAGGGGAGAAGGCTACAATAGTAATTTTATAAGTTATAAATATGTTACATCATGCAATGTTTGTACAAAATAAAACATATCCTTCAATTCGGCTCTTGCATATTACTTTTTGTGAGTGGGACCCTTGTCTACCGGGTGTGATATATGCTTGTCTCCCATTTATTGAGCTTTAGACTGAGGACCGCACCTCGCAAACCAGAATCTCCAGCTTGGGGTTGTTGTTGTCTTCCAGGTAGTGATGTTGCGTTCGCTTTTACCAAAGCGAGCTTGTATATGACCAATCGTCGAGCGAGCGTGTAACACCCGAAAAATTAAGGAAAATAAAAAGGGAAAATTAAAAATTTAATTTTGAATTTGGAAGGACTAAATTGAAATTTTCGTTAGGGACTAAACTAAAAAGT